>CM032334.1:6727318-6912591 GCA_019022515.1 Quercus aquifolioides | reverse complement strand
TTAAAATTAAAAACTAAAGAGGGTTTTGATCTACCTGCTGATGCTGAACAGAGGACCATGCAAGATCAAAACCCAAGTTCAATACCCACGGTGGCACCCAAGAGCATGCACGATCAAAACCCAGTTCCATTGGAAAGTTTGCGAACGAAGCCCATAGCTGAATAGAGGAGGAGCAACTGTTAGCAACTTGCTTCCTCGGCTTGGATCTGAAATTAAGAGTCTCAAGTGAAGCTTGTTGTAGGAGTGAGTAAGTTTTGAGAGTTTTGGGAGTGAGAGTGAGTTCTAGGAGTGAGAATTAGTTTTGATCCGTTTTGGAATGTTTTTTTTACTTATTTGGTGTTAGAGTAATGGAGAGTGGAGAGGTGGGTTACGGCTGGGTAACGGTCAAAATCACAGGTGGGTAAAGTGTCAAAATTCAAACCACAGGTGGGCACATAGAATTAGAGGCAAACCACAGGTGGGTAATGTGTAATTATCCCAAAAGAAAAAGAAAAAGAAAAAGAAAAGTCTAACATGTCAATTTGAGATCACCATGTGCAATTGCTTCAATAATTGAGAGTGAGAGGGAGAATAAAAAAAAAAAAAAAATGTAAGACCCGTAAAATGATATAATTGGTGTCAATTGTCCATAGAATAGATTGTGAGTGTCAAAGAAAAAATTATGGGTTTATATTAAAGTGACAAACAATTAATTATAATTACTCTTAAAAGGGGAAAAAAAAAGTAACTTTTGTTAGGACATATGTGTTTCACTTGTTAAGAACATATGTCATTATTTTATGTAATTAGCTAATCCTTTGACAAACATACTTTACTTGTAAATTGGGTAGATTTAGGATGTATATAATGCTTCAAGAAACTATGTTACAAGATCAAGTGTTGAAGTCATCAAGTCTGTCAAAGAAACAAGCTGAGAAGTGCAAATTCATTAAAGCTCGATAGCTAGCTCGACAGCTACATCTATTGAGCTTAAGAAAGCTGTTCCAGCCCCGTGTGCTCGATACCTACTCGACAGCTCCTATCTTGAGGTTTAAGAATTTCAGAATTCAGATATTTTTTCTTGGGATTCGTGTTTATGTGTTTGGGCCTTCTTTTCTCCTAATCCTAGACATATAAAAGGATTGTTTTAATTCCAGCCCTGTGTGCTTGATACCTGCTCGACAGCTCCTATCTGTCGAGGTTTAAGAATTTCAGAATTCAGAATTGATTTTCTTGGAATTCGTGTTTATGTGTTTGGGCCTTCTTTTCTCCTAATCCTAGACATATAAAAGGATTTTTTTTAAGGGCCGTCAAAGAGTTCACGAGTTGCACAAGCATTGAGCAAAGTCTGTTCAAGCAAATTGTGATCGGAGACAAAGTTTTGCCCTAGTTCATCATTCTTGAAGAAGTTGCTGTGTATGTGCACCATAGGGTTTTGTGACAAAGCATCTTCTTGATCTTCATCATTGGGATAAATTGAAGAACTTTGCAGCCAACAACCTTCTCTAGTTGGTGATTGAAGTCGTGTACTGGGATCCGCGCAATTGGTTAGTCACGTACTTGGGAGCCATGCATCAAAAGGAGAAATTGTCATTACAGAACAAGTCCAATTGGGTATTGGGGTAAGTGTTCAACTGTAGGTTGGTATAAGGTACTATGATTCCTTTACTTATAACCGCTTGTTGTGATAATAGTGGAATTTCGAGAGTAGTGACTTGAAAATCACCCAGTGGGGTTTTTGCCGTGTAGGTTTTCCCCATTCGTAAACAAATCACCGTGTCAAATTTATTTTCCGCTGCACTTAGATTAATTGGTTATTTGTTTGTGCTACCACACGCTTTGCATGTTAATTTGATTAATTAATAACTTGGCTAATTAATTAATTAATTTAATCACAAGGGGTCAATACGTTTTTGGTCTATCAACTTTCAACCTCAATCAATCAATAAAAAAGAAAATTTGAAAGATAGAAAGTGAAGAAGTAAATATATTTTGTGAAATGAATCAAATGATGTATTGCATTGCATCTTAATCCCAATTCCCACAAGTCACAACATTTTCCAAAGAAAAATGCTAGGCCTAAGGGTATTATAAATTTTAATACATAAAATTTATATATTAATATGACAATGAATGTGATTGGTAAGCTTCAACTATTTAGAAAATGAATATTTGAAATGTGATAAGAAAATACTAAATGTATTACAAGTACTTACAAACTTATGTGTCAATGAATGTTATTGGTGTATTTTAACTACCTTATATATGAATATTTAGATTGTCTATTTGTAATTGGTGAGAAATTAGTTTATAAACTCAATATAGTAAAATTTGTATTACTAATTATACTATTCTTTGTAATTTGTGAGACGTCAATTTGTAAGTTTAATGTAGTAAAATTTGTAATACCCATAGCACTACTTATCTCGTAATAATCCAGCGCAACTCTATTTTATGGTAATAACAAATAAAGGTAGTGTGAAAATGATTTGAGATAATGAGATTTTATTGTTTTCCTAAAATAAAGGTGGTGCATGTTTATTACACACTTGTGTGGATCTACATTGGTGTGTAACATGTTGTAAAGTTGTTATTTACAACTATATGTTTTGTTGGCTTTTATTCCGTGCCAAATTTGATTGTAATTTTATTCAATCTGTTGTACCCTGTATTTATTGTGGGATTTCATTGTAAGGGTTGTGTGTTAGAGAGAGAGAGTGTGAAGACTCAAGCAATTGAAGAATGAAGTGTTTTCGTGGGTAGCTTGTGACTTAGCATCCCGCGAGGTAACTCATGTGCCATGCACATGCTGGAATGCGAAGAGTCAGGCCAGATGGAGACAGCTGTGTCTTGCGAGTATCTCGCAGGTAAGGTCTTCTCGCGAGACACCCGCAAGGCATTCTGTTCTGCCAGCCTGTCCAGTCTGATACACACTTTCTGTGCCTACACTATTTATACCCACATTACCCACAAATGTTAAGGAGAATTTCTGAGAGAAAACCCTAGCCAAACACCTTGAGAGTTAGAGATTGTTATACCCACAATCCTCTACACATTTGTTTTGGGAATTTCCTCATCTCCTACCTCTCCATTTCCATATCATTGAGAGGTTGATAGCCCAAACACTTACCACACCCTTTGAGAGTGTCAAGTGGAGTTTTGGTGCTACTGGGAAGCATTGGAAGAAGCCAAAGATGGCAGATGCAACATGGAGCTTGTTGCGGGATCCGGAGAACTAGACAAGACACGGTTTTGAGAAGCCTTGTTGGAGTAGGAGCTTGGAGGGCTTAGGTACATAGGGTAGATTAGACTTGGAGGGTCTCTTGCTCACCCATGTATCTCAACTAATTGTTTAGTGGATCGATTTCCGCTTGGAGGGCGGCGGAGAGGTTTTTCGTCGAGTTCTTCGGTTTCCTCTTCGATAACACGTCTTGGTGTTATCTGTGTTTGCATCTCTCTTCCCTACTCTTGTTCATTTCATTTTTACTGCTCTGTTCCTTTAAATATGGATTAGAGTAGTTCTCTTGCTTATACGCTTGCGTTTACACTATTTCGCATTTAGTATTAAGTTAGTGTAAAATTAACCAAGCCGTAACTTTAATTTGTGGGTCTAAACAGCTCTTGTGTTTTCGACACATTTTCGAGCTTTCACATGTTTTTACTTTACTAAAATAATAGATAATATCATCAAATGTAAAAAAAAAAAAAAAAAAAATAATAATAATAATAATATTTATAAAAATTACGGTACCTGGCCCTTGCATAACTCATCATAACAAATCATATCATTTCAGCTAGAATTTACTCTGCAGCTAGAAGTATGAAGACCAAGAACATATTCTTTTAAGGAATTCTTGTCCAGCAGTCCATGCTTATCTCCTTACGAGCATCTATTGGAAGAAAGGACGTGTAGATCTCTCCACTTTCAAGTATATATTTATGCTATGTTGAAAACATTTTCGTAACACTTTCATAATAAATCCTAAGTGGCAAGTTGTTAATTGATATTATCAGTGGACAAAAAGTAATTTCCGTAGTATATTTAAATTAAAAACATGTAACAACCTGTCATTTATAATATTTCGTGAAGATGTTGTAAACATAGCACTTCTCTAGAGGTCATGAAGAGGGGAGACTCATCTTAAACCATGACTTTTTTTTTCGATATTTATAATAGGAGATGGGAGATTCTGAATATCTCCTTTGAAAATATTAAAAGATGTCAATAAATTAAACTATAAAACTCTTCATTGATCTGCAACTAACTGTAACCATTATAGTTCTTGTACTAATATTATTATAATAATACATTTTATCTTTCCCTTAAAAAAAAAAAAAAATACAGAGGATATCATTTTATTTTATGGCAGTAACAAATCGTATCATTAATTGTGTAAAAATTATGGTATCTCTAACCCTACTCTTTATTTAAATCAAGGCCAAATCTTTTGTAGTGCTTTGAGCTCACTATATTACAAGGTCTCATTTCTCAAAGTAAAAGTGTAAGAGAAATCCATGGCTTCCCCAACACTTCCCAAGATTCCAATTATAGATCTTTCTAAGGAAGAGTTGAAGCCTGGTACAACTTCTTGGCTCTCCACGTGCCGAAAATGTTTGCCATGCACTTAAAAAGTATGATTGTTTTGTGTAGAGGGAAAAACTACGGGGTAGTTTCGAAAAATATCCACTATGAAATAGAGATTACAACCATCAAGTTTATGCTAAACTTGAGTCCACAATAAATTGGATATACAACAAATAAATCTCAAGGAGTAAATACAATCTCACCACAAAGCCAGTAGCAAAATCTTCCTCTGAATACTCCAACTCTTCATGGTTGTAGCACTCAAAAACTCTATGAGAACTTCACCAATTTATCTTCCTTGTGTGTAACTTGAATAAAGAAAAATATCTCCTTTTTCTTTTTCACTCTCTCACACTCTCATTATGTTTCTCTCTATCTCTTCATTCGGACTGCACCTCTTAAGCTGAAACTCTCTCTTTCTCTGTGTCTTGCTCTCTCTGAAACTCACACAAAATGGCCAAAAATGGCTCTCTGTTTCAGCTTTCAACTCAAGGCCGAATGACCCTTACTTTTTGCTTCACCTAATTTTCTTTCTTCCTTCAGCATGTTAGACACGCCTGACTCAAGTCTCATTAAGAGGCATGGTTGACTTGAAGACTTTTGGAAGCAAGCTCATAAATGAGCTTTGACAAGGCACGTGGGCTAGACCTACATAGTGCTTTGCACCCAAAAATCTCCCCCCTCCAGCCCATTACGGAGGAGATCTTCAACCCAAGTCTTCAATCAGTATTCATGCCGGCCAACCTGGCACAAAGCTTTAGCTTCTCTCTTGACATAACCTTGGTCAACATGTCAGCTGGATTTTCATCTGTGTGAATCTTCTCTAATTCAAATGACTGTTGTTTAACAACTAGTCTCAACCAATGGTATCTCACCTTAATGTGCTTCGAGTGTGAATGGTAAATAGAGTTCTTGCTCAAGTCTATAACACTCTAACTATCACAATTAACTACATACCCATCTTGCTTCAAACCCAATTCTTGGAGAAACCGTTTCAACCAAAGCATCTCTTTACCTGCTTCATTAGCTATAATATACTCAACCTCAGTTGTAGATAAGGCAACACACTTCTGCAATCTTGACTGCCATGATACAACTCCCCCTACAAAAGTAAATAAATACCCCAATGTAGATTTTCTACCATCAAGGTCACCTGCCTAATCTGCATCTACATAACCCTCCAAAATTGGTTTAGAATCACCAAAAGTCAAGCACAATTTAGAGCTACCTCTCAAGTACCTGAAGATCCCCTTCACTGCTTCCCAGTGATCTTTACCAGGATTAACCATGAACCTGCTAACAACACCATCTGCATGAGCAATGTCTAGTCTTGTGCAAACCATAGCATACATCAAACTCCCAACTGTTGAGGAATAAATAGTTGATGCTATGTCTCCCTTCTCTTTCTTTGATGAAGAACAAGATCTCTTTCTTAACTTGAAATGAGAACTAAGGGATGTGCTGACTGGCTTGGCATACTTCATATTGAACCTTTCAAGAACTCGCTCAATATATTTCTCCTGTGATAACCATAGCTTCTTAGCTTTCCTGTCACGTAGAATCTGCATACCCAAAATTTGTCTTGTTGCACCCAAGTCTTTCATATCAAATGACTTGAACAAGTCATTCTTCAAATTTCCAATCACACCTGCATCTTGTCCTACTATCAACATATTGTCTACATATAGCAAAAGAATAACAAATTTACCATTGGGAAATTTTCTAACATACACAAAATGATTTGCATTTGTCCTTTTGTACCCATGACCCACCATGAATGAATCAAACTTCTTGTGCCACTGTCTTGAAGCTTGCTTCAAGCCATACAAACTCTTTTTTAACTTACAAACAATGTGTTATTTCCCTTTTACTTTGAATCCCTCTGGCTAATCCATGTAGATTTCTTCTTTCAAATCACCATGAAGAAAAGTAGTCTTCACACCAAGTTGCTCAAGCTCAAGATCCAAGTTAGCTACTAATCCTAGAACTACCCGAATGGAACTTATCTTGACTACTGGAGAAAATATCTCATCAAAGTCAATCCCTTGTTTCTAACTGAAACCTTTGACCACTAATTGAGCTTTATAATTCACTAACTTATCACCATCTTTCTTCAGCTTGAACACCCATTTGTTTTTCAATACCTTTTTGCTTTTAGGAAGTTCCACCAAGTCATAAGTCTTATTCTTATTCAAAGAATTCATCTCTTCATGCATAACCTTCAACCAACTCTGCTTATCCTTATGGGACTGTACTTTCTGAAAACGTTTTGGCTCCCTCTCTTCAGTAATCATAGTATACTCAGAAGTGGGATATCTAGTTGATGGACAACTCTCTCTAGTAGACATTCTCACCTGAGATTCTACTATCTCTAGTGGAGGAGGCTGCTCCCCCTGCTCAACACCATCTGTATTTGTCACATCATCACCATCAACACCTGTTGGCTCATCAACATCAAATTTAATTGGTTCATCACCATAATTCTCATCTTGTACATCTTCCCTATTTGTGGCATTATCTGAGGAAGAAGAGGTAGGTGTAAGATCAGGAACACCTATAGCTTTAGCTTTAGGCTTCTCAGTTTTCTCAAAGTCTACCAATTTTTCATTCTTATGAAAAACTACATCTCGACTTCTGATCATTTTCTTTTCCATAGGATTCGATAACTTGTAGCCAAATTTTGCATCTCCATATCCAACAAATATACAAGGAGTGGATTTGCTATCAAGCTTTGATCTTTGTTCCTTAGGCACATGTATAAATGCCTTGCACCCAAATACCTTCAAGTGAGAGTAAGAAACATCTTTTCCTATCCATACTCTTTCTGGAATATCAAAACCCAAAGGAACTAGTGGAGATCTATTAATTAGGTAGCATGCAGTCACAACAGCTTCACTCCAGAATGACTTAGGCAGATTAGCCATTATCGACATACATTTGATCTTCTCAATAATAGTGCAATTCATCCTTTCCACCACACCATTTTGCTGTGGGGTACCAGGAACTGTCTTCTCATGTCTAATGCCTTTCTCAGAGCAGTAACTCTTGAATTCATTAGATGTGTATTCACCTCCGTTATCACTACGGAGACACTTCAAAGGATTTCCTTTCTCTCTTTCCACCATGGCATGAAATTTCTTGAAGTGCTAAAAAACTTGGTCTTTAGTTTTCAAAACATAAACCCACACCTTTCGTGAAGCATCATCAATAAATGTAACAAAATATTTATTTCCACCTAAAGTCTCAACATCAATGGGACCACATACATAGGAATAAACAAGATCTAATACATTGGGTTTTCTAGTAGAGGGTATATTAAATCAAACTCTATGTTGTTTACCAAATAAATAAAAGTCACAAGGATTTAGCGACGTACCTTTGGCAAAGGGAATGAGAGACTTCTTTGCCAAAATTTGCAACCCTTTTTTCACTCATGTGAGCCAATCGCCTATGCCACAAGTTAGGCAAAGAATCCTCTTGAGTTGCACTAACAACATCCTTGCACAACTTTACTTGTGTCTTGTAAAGTGTACAACAAATTTTCCCTTTAGCAAACACCAATGATCCTTTGCTAAGCTTCCATTTTCCATCACGGAAATAATTGCCATAACCTTCTTTATCAAGAACATGAGTGGAAATCAAATTTAGGTGAATATCCAGAACATGTCTCACATCTTTCAAAATCAGGGTGTATCTAGTGTTAGCCCTAACACAAATATCACCAATTCCCACAAGGTCTGCATAACTATCATTACGCATCTTCACTCTCCCAAAGTTTTCTGTTTTGTATGATGTGAGTAACTCCTTTCTTGGAGTGACATGGCAGGAAGCAGCTGAATCAATCACTCATTCAGCATAAGGATCTGAAACTATACAACAATCATCTTGTCCTATGGCTAGGACCTCATCTTCCACCACTATAACAGCAGCATTGTTCTTATCATCTACCTTTTTCTGATTTTTATCCTCTATATGTTTGTTCTTCCTAGCCTTGCAGTTCCTTTTTATGTGACATTCTTTATCACAGTAAAAACACTTGAATTTTTCTTTTGATTTTGACCAACTTCTGGATTTATCTCGCCCTCTAGAACTTCTACTCTTACTTCTCCCCCTGTTCTCTGTGACAAGAGCCTGTGCAATATCCTTGCCCATATCCTTTCTTCTAGTTTCTTCATTAAGCAAACTATCTTTAACCATAGCAAGTTGTAACACACCATTCGGAGCAGAATTACTAAGTGACACTACCAAAGTCTCCTAACTATCAGGTAAGGAACACAAAAGCAATAAAGCTTGCAACTCATCATCTATTACTAGCTTCATTGTAACCATCTGATTAACCAAGTCTTGGAACTCACTAAGTTGCTCGGCAATGGACTTACCCTCTTTAAGCTTCAAATTTACAAGCTTTCTAGCAATAAAAGTTTTATTTTGAGCTATCTTTTTTTCATAAAGACTCCTTAATTTTTCCTAAAGACTCCTTAATTTTTCCTAAAGAGCCTCTGCATTTGTTTCCTGAGACACATGATGAAAAACACTAACATCGATGCATTGTCTAATACACCTGATAGTTTTTCTATTTAATTTCTCCCAGTCTCTATCTGACATATCACTAGGCTTGGCACTATCACCCTCAATAGGGTCATGTAAATCCTTGCAATAAAGGACATCCTCCATCATTGGCTTCCCTATTGAATAATTTGATGCCGAGAGTTTAACCATAGTATTCATAGTCATATTCTCCATTTAATCCAACACAAGACAATCAAACCCAAGCAACCAAAAGCTCTGATACCACTTGTTGGGGAAAAAAATCCTAATCCCCTCAATGTCTATGCGTGAATTAAAATATATAACTACCAAGCAATAGCAATATTATGGAAACCAAAAAAATTCCAGCAAGCATCACATAAAAACAACCACACAAGAACACCAAGTCTTACGTGGAAAACTCTCTGGTGTAGAGGGAAAAACCACGGGGCAGCTCTAAAAAATATCCATTATGAAATAGAGATTACAACTATCAAGTTTATACTAAACTTGAGTCCACAATAAATTAGATATACAACCAATAAATCTCAAGGAGTGTTAGGACATATGTGATTTGATGTTAGGAACATATGTCAATGTTTTATGTAATTGGCTAATCCTTTGACAAAACACACTTTACTTGTAATTGGATAGATCTAGGATGTGTTTAATGCTTCAACGAACAAGGTTTCAAGTTCAAGTGTTAAAGCCATGCAAGTTTGTTCAAGAAACAAATGAAGAAGTGCTGGATTTTAAAGCTCAACAGCTAGCTTGACAGCTAGCATCTATCGAGGTTTAAAAAGCTGTGAAGCCCGAAGCTCGACAACTAGCTCGATAGATACCCTATCTGTTGAGGTTTATGAAATTTCGTTTTTCAGAGCTGCTTTCACTCCAATCCGTGAGTATGTGTTTAGACTTTCCTTTCTCACAACCCTAAACATATATAAAGATTATTTTAAGGGCCATAAAAGGTTGCGCAAGTGTGAAGCAAAGTTGTGTTCATGCAAATTGTGATCGGAGACAGAATTTGCCCTACTTCATCTTTCTCTTGAAGAAGCTGCTGTATTTGTACACCTTAGGGTTTTGTGACTAAGGAGTTTCGTGATCTTCATCGTGTGATGAACTGAAGAACTTTGTAGCCAACAACTTTCTCAAGTTGGTGATTAAGTCGCGTACTAAGATCCGCACATCTATTGGTTAGTCACGTATTGAGAGTTGTGCATCAAAAAGGAGAGATTGTCACTATAGAACAAGTCCAATTGGCTATTGGGGTAAGGGTTCAATTGTAGGTTGGTATAAGGTACTGAGATTCCTTTACTTGTAACTACTTGTTTTAATAATAGTGGATTCTCAGGAGTGTTGACCTTAAAATCACCCGGTGGGGTTTTTGCCGTGTAGATTTTCCCCATTCGTAAACAAATCACCATGTTAATTTAATTTCCACTGCATTTTAGTTTATTGGTGATTTGTTTGTGTGACCACGCGCCTTGCATGTTAATTAACTTAATTAATTCACTTGGCTAAATTAATTGGTTAATTTATCACAAGGGGCCGATACATTCTTGGCCTATCAAGTGGTATCAGAGTAGGCACACTCTGATTAGGTTTCAATCTTTGCTGTGTGATCCATTGACCCCTGTTGTCATGGTTGCTACCGGCTTGAAGAGATCTTTGCTTTCAAATACATCTTATTTTTCTAATCTCTACTTGTTTGAGTAGATCAGAAAATGCAAGTCTAAAAGTTATTTGAATTCTATTATAATGACTCTCGAAAATGATCTCAACTTGACAAAGAAGAAACTAGACCGTCTCAAAATAAAAATGTGCAAAGGAGTTCGTCTAAGTAGAGTGATTGTTATAGGTTTAGTTCATGAAAGGCAGATGAGAGAAAACACCATTCCCACTTATCTGTCATCTAAGCACGAAGTGTGCTTCATGATAAAGTCCGCATTTAAGGTTATGGACATGTGTTTGTGGTACCTTGATAGCGGTTGCTCAAGACACATGACTGGAGACCGATCTCTCTTCAAGGTTTTCGAGTCTAAGAAAGGTGGTAATGTCACTTTTGGTGATGGGAGAAAATCACAGATTAAAGGAAAGAGAATCATCTTTCTACCTGGACTACCAGACATTGCAAATGTTCTATATGTAGAAGGTCTGAGAGTGAACTTATTGAGCATAAGTCAGATATGCGATCAAGACTTCATGGTACTATTCTCAAAGGGAAAATGCCTTGTCATGGACGAGTCTAGAAAGAAACTCATAAGTAGTGTTCACACTCTAGATAGTTGTTATGGCTTGGTTCCTGATGCTGATATTGTGTGCAATAGCATTCGTTTACCTAATGAAGATCTATGGCACCAAAGGATTGGACATGCTAGTTACAAACATCTTTAAATTGTATCTAAGCATGAGTCAGTTTTAGGGATACCAAAGCTCAGTAAAGTGAGCAATGTGGTGTGTGGACCATGTCAGCTTGGGAAACATACGAAAGCTAAACATCCGGGCACTTAGACATCTGCTACATCCAGACCATTGGAGCTACTACATCTAGATCTTATGGGTCCAACTAAAACTGAGTCTCTTGGTGGAAAGAGATACATCATGGTTGTGGTAGATGACTTCATTAGGTACACTTAAATCATCCTCCTATGATCTAAGTCTGATGCTGCTGAGCACATTGAAGCCTTGTGCACAAGATTGCAAAATGAGAATAGCCTGAAAATTGATTGAATTTGAAGTGATCATGGTAAGGAATTGGAGAACTCATATATGGAGTCCTTTTGCCCGAGATCATGTATATCTCAAGAATTCTCTGCTCCTATTACTCCTCAATAGAATGGTGTAGTAGAAAGGAAGAACAGGGTTATTCAAGAGATGGCTAGAGCCATGTTGCACAACAAGGATGTGGCTAGAAACTTGTGGGGAGAAGCCGTTAACACTGTATGTCATATGGTAAATAGGGTGTATTTTAGACTCGACACCAAGAAGACTCCATATGAGTTATGGAAAGGAAGAAAGCCAAATGTGAAGTATTTCAGAATTTTTGGAAATACTTGTTTCATTCTCAAGGATTGAGAGAATGTGGGGAAATTTGACTCCCAAAGCTATGAAGGAATATTTTTGGGATACTCCTCTACAAGGAAGGCTTATCGGGTATACAACAAAAGAACTATGAAGGTAATGGAAACAGTAAATGTTGTTATTGATGAATCTTCATATTCTGGTTCTGAGAAATTTAGTGAGGAAATCCCTAAAGAGATTCTTCCTCCCGAGCCCAGGGAAGTTCAAGAAATCATTGCACAAAAGCCCGCATCCCCTAGTACTCCTGATACTCCAAGTGTTGTAGAAGATTCAGCAGACATATCTACTTCACCCAATTTTGAAACCCATGAAGAGAAAGGACCTTCCTCCAAGATCAAATTGAATCATCCTCCTAAAGTTATTGTGGGAAACATGAATGAACTTACACTAAGGAAGCATACAGTTGATAAATGCGTTGCTAACTTTGTGTCTTATTCTTGTTACTTGTCGCAGGGTGAACCCACTAAAGTTGAGGAAGCACTTCAGGATGAAAGCTGGGTTGAAGCTATGCATAATGAACTGTTTTAGTTTCAAAGGAATGATGTCTGGACTTTAGTACCTAGACTGGAGGGTGAGCACATCATCGGCACAAAGTGGATATTCTGCAATAAGACTGATGATGAGGGTAATGTGATCCGCAACAAGGCTCGTTTTATAGCTCAAGGATATTCTCAGATGGAAGGAGTAGACTATGATGAGACATTTACCCTAGTAGCCCACATGGAGTCCATTATAATTCTCCTAGCCCTAGCATGTCACTTGAAGTTCAACCTATACCAAATGGACATAAAGATTGCTTCTTAAATGGTTTCCTTAAAGAAGATGTCTATGTGGCTGAACCAAAAGGATTCATTGATCCACACTTTCTGGATCATGTGTTGTACCTCAAGAAGGCACTTTATGGTTTAAAGCAAGCCCCTAGAACTTGGTATGATTGGCTCACACAATATTTGGTGTCACATAGGTTCACAAGAGGAAAGGCTAATCAAACTCTCTTCATTAAAAAGGAAGACGACGAGTTGATAGTTGCTCAAGTCTATGTTGATGATATCATCTTTGGGTCTGATGGAGCGTGAGCTCGTCAGTCAATGTGGTCGGATGAAGCCAACCTGCAGCCTCCTGGAAGGGTCACCGGTGTGGTGCCTGCCACCACGCCTCCGATGCCAAAGTTAGTATGCAAAGAAATCTCAGAGAAATTGGAGAATGCAAGAAATAATAGTTCTCTCTTAGTGTGTTTGTGTATGTACCTTGTTCTTGATAATGAGAGGGTTTTATATGCATACCTTCATGGCTTCTAGCCGTTGGAGTAGTTATAGAGGTCTTAATGCTCCTCCTCGTAACGTCTGGTCTGGTTGTAATGTGACTTTAATGTGCTACAACGGCTTATACAGTTGGCTCTATAACCGTTCTTAACTTAATTGTGCTGTAATGAATGTATTGTGTTTTCCTCGTCAGTGACGTGGGCATAAGATATGCTCGTCCGAGCATGCCTTCGTCTGTCTTGTCTAGCATCGTCACTGAAAGACTTCATTGTCACGATGTCACTGGATTCGTCATTCCCATCAGGGTCGACTAAGGATGAAGCTCATAGTTTCTCAAAACTTATGCAAGGAGAGTTTGAGATGAGCATGATTGGAGAGCTGACTCACTTCCTTGGCTCGCAGATTCGTCAACAAGATTCAGGTATATTTCTATCTCAATCTAAATATACAAGAAATCTTGTGAAAAATTTTGGTTTGGAATCTACTAGTTCTGTTAGAACCCCTATGAGCCCAAAGTTAAACTCACTGTTGACTTGTTAGGTAAAAGTGTAGATTCATCTCTTTATAGAAGCATGATAGGTAGTCTTCTTTACCTTACTACTAGTAGACCTGACAATAGTTACAGTGTGGGAGTGTGTGCTAGATATCAGGCTAATCCCAAAGAGTCTCATATGATTGCTTTGAAAAAAATCATAAAGTATGTCAAAACCACTGTCGACTTTGGTGTGTGGTACAGCAAGGACACAAATGATGTCTTAGCTGGGTATTCTTATGCTGACTGGGCTGGGAATGCTGATGATAGAAAGAGTACATCGGGGGGTTGTTTCTATGTGGGTAATAATCTTGTCTCTTGGATGAGTAAAAAGCAGAATTCCATCTCATTATCTAGTGCAAAGGTTGAATACATCGCTGCTGGTAGCTGTTGCACCCAACTTTTATGGATGCAAAAACTTCTCCATGATTACGGTATTTGTCAAGAATATCTTACTATTTGCTGTGACAATACCAGTGCCATCAACATCTCTAAGAACCTAGTTCAACATTCTCGAACCAAACACATAGAGATTCGATATCACTTCATTCGAAAGCTTTGTCGACAATGGTACGCTCACTCTTGAATTCATTCACACTGATGATCACAAGGCTAACTTGTTCACCAAATCTCTTGATAGCAAACGGTTTGAATTCCTTCGCCGAAACATTGGTGTTATCTCCATGGATTGATCTTCTCTTCTCCTCCTTCCTCATGCATTTGCATCTAGTTTTATGCATTGCTTTGTTTAACATGTTTTTGTTTGTTTATTTTTTTTAGCTTTTCTTTATTTTGTTTTTCATATAAAAATAAAAGAAAATTGAAAAAAAAAAATAAAAAAAATACAAAAACAGTGTGTGTTTGTGTACATTGGTACTTGTGTACCTTGGATGGCCATTGAAACAAAGTTTTCTAAACTTTGTATCTTTTGTAACTTAGATGAGCATCTCTATGCACAACTAAGCAAGTGAGTTTTGTGACTTGTGTTTGTGATGAGTAAGGTTAAGTAATTTCTTGTACTTAACACTTGTATCACTCTTTTTGATGGGAAGGACTAAAAAATCCTAAGAGAAAGGCATAAATTACCATCTCACCACTGTTGCCCATCAATCATGATATGACATTTGTATGCTTCGGCATAACAAAAGTGGAATGTCAAATGCTTAACATCATTGCGTATTTCTTTTCTATCTCTTATATGCCTATGCATGATTTTCTTAAAAGAAAAATATGCAAAGAAAAATAAAAGCAAAAAGATCAAAATACTTTATATATGATTGCAAGCGTGTATTCTAGGAGATGTGGGAGTTATAGGATATACCTCGAAGGTGATAGTCCCCATCAAACCATTATGATTATGTGTGAGTTAAAGTTATTTTCTCATATCTCAAATTGTCATAACATGTAGACACTTATGCATTCTTGCAATATTTTTCACACACAACATGCAAAATTCTTTGCTACTTTTGATACATGTGCAGGTACAATGTGATTTGGCCATCATAAGGAATACTTGTGTAAATTGAATGTTCAATATGTGTGAAAAACACCTATGAACGTTTAGACCCCCAAAATACAAATTACCAACAAAAGCTTATTATCAAACAATGTATATGGGGAATATGAAAATAAGCTAAAACAGTATTGGTAAAACAATCTAAACCAAAATTAATCACAACCACAACAGTAATTAAATGGAAAAGATTAAGGGAAGAGAGATGCAAACACAAAGACAACACAGCGATGTGTTATCGAAGAAGAAACCGAAGTCCTCGACGTAAAACCTTTCTGTCGTCCTCCAAGCGGTCAATAATCCACTAGAGAATAAAGTTGGGATACATGAATAGCAGAAGACCCTCTAAGCCTAATCTACCCAGTGCACCAAGCCCTCCAAGCTTCTTGTTCCAATAGGGTTACGCCGAACCTTGTCTTATCTAGCTTACCGGATCCCGCAATCACCCATTGCATTAACCGATATCAATTGGTCCCTTCCTAATTGCTTCCCAAGCTCCAAATAACCTTCTCACAGATATGGGTATGGTGAGATAATGATTTGGCTAAAGTACCTCTCAAGGATGTATCAATGGAGATGGTGAGAGTAGAGGAATTTGGAGAATCAAATGATGAAAATTGTGGATGAGTCAATCTTGTTTTTCTCTAGGGTTTCTCTCTTAAAATTCTCTCTGGAAGCTCTCTACAATACGTGGGTATAAGGGTATTTATATTGGTGTGTGTTTGGAATGCGAAAGGTCAGGTTTGTTACAAACAGAGCCGTCTAACGACTTGACCTTGCGACTGGAACGAGTCGCAAGTCTGAGTTGTGAGCTAATAGAACGGTCAGATTGGAAGTTTTGTCCTGTAGTGCTCTAGCTGGCGTGATTCTTTAGATTCTCTGCATGCTTCACATGTGTGCCTTTTTTGGCGACTTGCTAGTCATGAGATCCAGTCGCAAGGCTCTTCTTGAGTGCACACTCTTGAGCTTTTCTTCACACTCTCTCACACACTATCCTTACATGATTCCCACCTAAATACAGGATTTCTAAATGCTGAATTACAAGCAAATTTGGCACGGAATAAAGCTAATAAAATGATTGAATAAATTCAACCTTACATGAATGTATGCTCACTAAACTGTCTTAACTTGTTTTTGAAATATAAAATTGGTTAGACGTGTTTAGTGTGTGTGTGTGTGTTTTGGATCTATGTGCTTAACATTTTTCTTATTGAGAGATGATTTTGAGAGCTTAAAATGTTGTTTGGATCATTGGTTGTATAGCATGCTTGATTGCATTCATATCTGTGTTTTTCTCTTCTTGAAAAACTGTTTTTAAGCAATCTTGACAACTGCTGGACACCTCTCGACAACTAGACTATCTATTGAGACCTTTCAGTTGCTTTTTATCGCATTCTCGATAGCTTCTCGATAGCTGCTTGATCCATCGAGATACCTTCTGTTTGCTCGATAGCTTCTCGACAGCTTCCTCGATCCATCAAGCTTCCTTCACTGTGGACACCTCTTGATAGATCCTGGATAGCTCTTCGACAGCTAAAAAGTGCCTTTTTAATTCTCGATGCCTCTCGACACATCTCGATTTGTGGAGATTTATGAAGTTTTTATATAAAAATCTGTGCCCTATTGCTAGTCTTAAGCAGTAACAGTCTATTTCTTTCAAAATGATATCTTAAGTTGTGTCCAAGTGATTAAAAAATTAGTTTTGGTTAGGTGGACATACAATTGGCATTAGGCATTGCAATCTCTTCAGCTAAAGGTTATACAATTTCACAGCAAGAAAACACAATGCAGATCCTTCTCTAAACTCGACCTATGCTGCTTTCTTGAAAACCCAATGCAAAAGCCTCTCAAACAAAATAACTATCGTACAAATGGATCCTAGAAGCCCCCTATCCTTTGACAACAACTACTTCAAAAACTTGAAGCTGAATCAAGATCTTTTCCAATCTGATGCTGCATTTTTAACCAACAATGAAGCTACCAATACTGTCAATGAGCTGCTTGACTGTCAAGATTTTTTCTCGGAGTTTGGTCAATCGATGAAGAGGATGGGAGCCATTGAGGTGCTTACAGGAAGTTCAGGAGAGATTAGAAAGAAGTGTAAAGTGGTTAATTTTTTTTTTTTTCTTCTCTCTCTCACTTTTTCCCTTAGTGGTAATTTCTCTCATGCACCCAATGGATTTTGAATCCATGATCAAACTTAATGGGACTTGCTAATATCAGCCATCTCATATTATATTACTCATCATAACAATATTGATAATTTCATCACGTCCAGTTTTTATAAATGAAAACATATAGAAACTACACATGGTATGTTTCCAAGGTAACAAACCTATTCATCATCAAACTTTTATCTTCTTTGCAGCAGGCTGGTCGCCACCCACCTGCGACAATAAAACCAACTACCAATTAGCACTGGATAGTACCTAATTATTGCAAAGTGAAAATACTGGTACAACAGGAAATGATAAACATAAACAAGGTGTAGCTTCTTACAAATTCTGGGCATTCATGCACAATGCCAGCTGCCGCTATTTTCTTTTTCCGTTTAAGATCTCGCTGATGGGGAGATAAACACATTGGGGAGCTTCTTTGAGTAATTAATATAACATATAGAGACACATTTTAACCCAAAAGGCCTAAGCCCAATGGGTATGTGCTCAATTATGTTATATTAACCCCTCATTCTTCTCATCCTTATTCAATGTGGGACTTCACTCACACGTGTAACCCAACAATCTCCCCCTCACGTGTGAGTCTCTGCCACTCTGTGGGTTTCAAGACTTCTCTGTGGGCCATGAATAAGTCCTACTTGCTCCCCCTTGCCTAATCTTTTCCAAAAACGTCTTGTGCTCTTTCAAACTCTTTTCCTGAATAATCATCATGGAATAGTAAAATATTTAATAACTTTTTTTTTTTTTAATTCTTTATCATAAGAAAAAGTTTCTAGAGGTTATCTCTTTCATATACTCATTGGATACCTTGTCCTCCCGATCACGTTCAACTTTAATACTAGATTGAGAATCAATCTCGTATCATTTAATGCTTTTGTTGGATTTATACGTGCACTCCAATTGGCTTGGGGGATGTGAACATAACAGAAGGCCTTCAACCTCCACTTTCCTAGATTGTTACATGGTATATAGCAAAGGAAACATGGATATAAACAAACATATATACACACAACCATATTATGAGACCACAAATATTCTTTTCCCAAAATAGATCAGCTTCGATGAATAGAGTTATTAGGACAAGTCAGGCACAGCACTTCTGCAAAGGGTACAAATATCTTAGCAGAAGTAGTGAAATTTCCTTCAATTTTGTTTTTTTAGAAAAATAGAAAATACACAGAAAGAAGTGAATGCCTTTATGTTTTTTTTTTTTTTCTTCTCTCTCTCACTTTTTCCCTCAGTGGTAATTGTCAGATATATATATGCAGATATTTGAGTTATCCAGAAAATTGAATTTCTTTCTTAAGTATGTAAGCCTACTGGCCCCTCATTTCATTAAAATTTTGATCTATACTTATATAAATAGGATTAATAGAGAGGGTTTTTAGTTTTTTTCCATTACTCATTAGAAAAAAAATAAATAAATAAAATAAATAAAACCTCTCTTGCTTACTGGAGTTTGCCATGGTTGGAGGAGTGAGGCAAGCAATGGAGGTAGTTAAGTGAAATCTTTTTTTTTTAAATTACACAAAACTCAGCTAGTTAAGAAGATAAAGCCGCTGATTCCAGATACTTCGATACAGAGGCAAGCAGATCAGATCGCCCAAGTTATTTTCTCCCTTTCTTCTATCTCTCTTTTATCATCGTTTCCCATTCTCTTGTTTTCATGTTCTGTTCTCTCACTTTGACACTATTTGAGTGACTGATATTTTTTATTTTTTTACAGAACACCAACTTTTAAAACTAGTTGCTCACAAACCTAGAGATCTGTGGTTTTGATATATTAAAAAAAAAATAGTACTACTTCTATAACATTTTTACAATAATTTTATAACAAAATTTATGTGATAATTTATTACTGGTTCTTATTTGAGTCTACCACTAACATTGTTTTTACCTACCACTAACAATTTACCTATGTGTTTAGAATTTATTGTAAAATTATTGTAAAAATATTGTGTTAATAGCATTTTTTTTTTTAATAACTTTATGACAGGTATACAGTGACACTTCTTGGAACTCTAAAACATTTACTATTTAAATTGAATTTCTTACTTTTTAATACTGACTAGTTTATAAAATACTAATATTTGTAAAGTCTAAGTACAATGGCGAGACTCCAAGCATTTGTATACAGAATAAACTAAATTACAAATATAAAAAATAAAAACCCTTTAAATAGGGATGACAATTGACATGATAAAGACAGATAATTAACAGAATTTATTTACTAGTAAAGTTTCAAATTTGCATGTTTTACACACTTTGGCGTTGATAATTTACAGTAAGACCGGTTTAAAAACATGAGTATCTTTGCTAAAAATTAAGTTGATAAATTAGGGTTCTATTTTACCATTTCTTTGGATACTTTCAAAACTAAATCACAAATATAGATAATGCAAAAAAAAGCATATTACATTTTCATTTTCATGGAATCTAATTAATGGACATAATGTGTCATATAAATATAATATGAGTAACTGATTATAAAGTGATTGTGTATTAATTTGTGTAAATACTTAATAGTACACTAGTCATATAAAGTGATTGTGTATTAATTTGTGTAAATACTTAATAGTACACTAGTTCACCACACCCCACCCCCAATGAGAAGTTGCTGGCTCTGCCACTACAGACAGGACAAATCAAAACATATGAAAACACAAAGCAAAACATACCCCACACAATTAGAGCAATAAAATTGAAAACCATGACAATTGAAAACAACTACTTGCATTATACAGATTAACCATGTCACTTGACAACACGCACACTAGGAAAACTTTTATAACTACTTCTAAGTATTAGTTATGAAAATTGATTGTACTCCTAAAAATTAGGTAATGCATTTCAATGTCATCCACATAAGTGGAAACTAGTCAACCAAAGAGTACAACTTACAAGCAAAATGGCCTAAGCACACATTCAAGAAGAAAAACAATTCTAGAAAAGAAACAGGGACAAAGCAACACACCTGAGTTTTTCCCAACCAAGATTCAAGGTCCACTTCATAATCCCTATGTTTCAAAGGCTTCCTCTGCACTGGAGGACCTTTTGCTACAACAAAATCAATGAATCACGTCAATTTTTCACACCCACTGGTCTACACTTTAGCAGAGCCAATAATTTCAACATAAAAGACACCCAATATTAATTCTACAAACCAATTAGTCTAGAATTCAGAGGGTTCAATTAACATGCATACACACTGACACACACATGTACACAGACTCAGAGTACAACCACCCAATATTGATTCTGCAAACTGATTACTCTACAATTCAAAGGGTTCAATTAGCGCACACACACATACAAATACACAATATTAAGTCTGCAAACCCATTACTCTACAATTCAGAGAGTTTAATTAACACATATGCATACAGAGTACAAACATTGAGCCAAATGAATTTTGCAAACCCATTAGTCTACAGTTCATAGGGTTCAATAAACACACACACATGCACGCAGGCACACCCAATATTAATTTTGCAAACCCATTACTCTACGATTCAGGATGGTTCAATTAACAAATGCGCACGCACACACAAAGAGTCAACTCCCAGTACTATTTTTGCAAATCCATTACTCTACAATTCAGAGGGTTCAATTCACACTCACAATATTATTTCTGCAAATTCGTTACACTACAACTTAAAGGGTTTGAATAAAACACACACACAGATACTAAAACCAATCAAACCAGAAACAAATACAAATTCAAACTAAAATAAAAATAGAAAAAGATAATCAGCTTAGAATCACTTACATTTGGACTTAGACCATGACTCTTCCTCCTACAGTTCAACAAAAAATGAACCACAATCAACAAAGAGCAATTCATCACAATGAAAATATAAAAAATAATAAAAATTGAAAAACAAAAACTTCGAAAACGTAATAATTAAAATAAATTACCTGTCTTTCATGCTCTCGAGCTCGTTCCAAATACTCTTCCCGATCAAAATTCCTTCTAAATGTGTTATCAACCCTAACAACCTACACCAACAATCCCAAACAAAAATTAATCGAGCCAGTTAAGTTATTTTATTTCAAAGATGAAATTTGAAAATTTTTATAATTTTTAAAAACTTACTGTTGGGGAGATTAAGAGAGGTCCGAGTAAGATTAAGAGAGTGGTTTTTTTGTTCTTGCAAGAAAACAACAAAATATCAAAATCCCATGAAGCAAATTCCTCAAAAAAGTCCATCTAAACCCAAAATCAAAACCCTAAACCAAAACTCAAAACCCTAAATCAAAAATCGAAACCCTAAAACAAAAATCAAAACTGTTAGGTTCTAAAAGTTTAGAACAATTGGCAAATCATGAACACACAAGAACATACAAGCTGCAGAAAGAAGATTTCAGAATTTGCCTAATTCGATTGATCGAAGAACAGGCTCGACCAATCGAAAGTCGTATCTGCAGAATTTTAATTAAGCCCAAACAGCAGTTCAAGCCCATTAAAGATTAGGGTTTCAGATCTACTTCTCCCAGTATATAAAGGAAACCCTAAGCACGTTTTTACAAGGCTTTTCAGAGAGAGAAGAGTGTGCCTCTTTTGTTGGTTTTGTACCTAAAAAGCTCTCTCATATTTTCTACCGGTGTTATTACTTGAAGAATCTCAATATCCGATGTTATAGAAGTTGCTGCCTTCTCTAGTCATCAAAGGTGGTGATGATCTAAACCTTCAAGGGTGGTCTTGGAGTCACAAACGGGAGAGTTTTTGTTGCTAAACCTTTGAGTGGGATCTCAAAGTCACAAACATGGGTGTTTGTGTTTTGCAAAGGCCAAAGAAAGAAGTAGTCCGTGGACTCGGAGCTATCATGGGGTCGTGGTAGTAAGTTTCCTACTCGAGGTAGCAATAGGATGTTAATGGTCTAAGTCGCTATTGTGTAAACTTCAATTCTTTCATAGTGGTTTTGTTGTTTTACCTTGAGGATAGCTAGGTTAAATCCTCCACAGGTTTTTTACCAGTTTGGTTTTCTTAGGTCATCATATCTTTGTGCTCTTTATTTTCTACACTTTACATTGATATGATATATTTGTGTTAACCTAGATCTGATAATTTGACTAAGTAATCACTTGGCTAACTAACTAGGTTAATCTGGTTGTGTTTTAAGGGGTCTAAAAACGTACAAAAACAAACAATTTAAAAAACTTACTATTAGTCAGCATTATGAGAGTGTCTTGAATGAGATTAAGAGTTGGAGAGAGAGAGAGAGAGAGAGAGAGAGACCCAAGGAAGGGTGACAACGCTAGTGATGGAGGACTGGGCTTTGTCGGCGCCGGTGAGTAGGATCGGTGGTAGAGAGGGCGTGAAACAACTGGGAGTCGCAAATTGGGTTAGGTCGTGAAGTTAGGGTGTTTAAAGAGCTAGTGACAGAGAGTGGAATTCAGGGGTTTTTTTTTTTTTTTTTCATTTATACTGGGACCTGTAGTCGCATTTACAGAAACACAGCTATAGATATCCTTTAAGCCACATTTCTATAAATGCAACTTTAGGGGAGTCACTGGCCGCATTTGACTCTTAAACGCGGCTTTAAGTGTATATATAACTATGTTGTTTAAACGTAGCTTTAGGACATATTTTAAAATAAAATAAAATAGAAAATTCAGATGGGCCTGTAGCCGCGTTTTAAAGACGTGGCCTAAGCCCAACCCAGCAAAACGCAACTGAAACATCAAGAAACACAGCTACATAGCTGATCTATAGTCGTGTTTAGTAAACGCGGCTATACTTCTGGTGGTGTAGCTGCGTTTGTGTCAAACGCGACTCAAAGCCACTCTATAGTTGCATTTTTGTAAACGCAGCTTAAAAAAACACAGCTAAAAAACACGTTTTTTGTAGTGTTCCAAAATCTTTTCATGTACTGAAAAGGCCATCCCAAATAAGAAACCAAATGAGCCATGTACTAAATATTATAGTCAAATCCTTACCAGTTATTACTTTCTCTTAATTTCACACTTAGTTCATTTTATATATGTTCAACTAATTAAAAGCAACCAAAGAGTGTAGAAAGAAATCAAGTTGCAAGAAAAGTCAACCTGAAACTCTCTTGTGTTATTAAATTTTTTACTGTTGCAGGCTTAGCTATTTTCTATATTGATTAAAAAGTGAATTGTTTGCCAAGGAAGGCCGCTAGCTCTCTATATAAGGATGCAAAGGAAAAAGAAAATCACCCAGAGAGAGAGAGAGAGATGAGTATTAGCTCGAGTTCCTTCTTAATTCTTATAATAACAGTGTTTGCAATTCAAGAAGCTTGCCATGGAGAACTATTGAGGCAATATATTACTGCTCATAATACTTGCTTAACTAGTATTTCTTGGTGTTTTCAACAAAAACGTCAAATTTAATTTTTTTCCTCTTCCATTATAATTATTGAATTATTTTTTAGGATGAAAACCATTCCATTTCCTTCTCTATTTCTTATTCAAATAAAGTAAATGGAAGAAGAATATTAAATTTTTAAATAAAATAAAACGTAAGTTTAAGAATGGAAGAGTAGACAGACGAAATAAAACTAAAACAGTTGTGAAAAAAAGTTTTGACTAGTTAAAAAATAGCGAAATTCTTAATTGAAAATGTTGAAAATGAAATGGTTTGGTTAACAAATGAATATTACATTATAGTATGGGGGGTGGAATAATTTTTTTTTTTTTTTTTTTAAAGGAAGAGTGCCTACTTCCTAGTTTTTCAGCCAACTAGTGAGTTGGCTTGAGGGTCCTTTGAAGATTAAGTTAGTACTAGAAAAACCAATAAATTTATAGGAAATAAGAGTATTCGCATCTAGATTCTTCAAAAATTTCCATTTTACCATCTCAAAAACTACTTTATTAATTATACCATACTATTTTACAACACATCTAACATTCCAACTTTTATTTTTCTATTCAACTCATTAAAATAATATATACTACCCAATAAAAAAATACTAATCCAATCTCTCTCCCACCCTTCTCCTCCATCATTGTTTATCTTTTTATCTTTTTCTCACTGTCTCTCTCTTTCAACCACCCATCACCACCACCTCTGCCACAAGAATCCCACCACCACCACCATGAAAAAACCCATCAGATACACCACCACGACAACATCCCACCCCACCAACACCATGCACAGAAACCCACAAAAAAAATCAAAACAAAAATCCACACAACTAAAACCCAGCTTTGCCACCATAACTAGAGACACCACCATAGCAACAACATACCTACCACCACCACGCACAGAAACCCACAAAAAATCAAAGAAAATCCACATCAGAAGTTCAGAACCCATCTGAAGCTAATCTCCACGCCTCCCCGCCGTCGTCTCTACGCCTCCATACAAACCCAAATCAACCCACAACCCAGATCAACCTAGACCAAGCAAAATCACACAAACCTAGACCAACCCACACCATAAACTCAGATTAACCCACCATCACAGACCACCCTAAAACCACCGACTCAGACCCACGCTGCCACCATCAAGACCACCCCACGTCACTGTCATCGATCACCAACCCAGACCCACACCGCCACCATCAAGACCACCCTACCTCGACATCAATCACCAACCCAGCATCCCAGCTCTGGTGGCATGCTTTGAACGAAAGAGAGAGATGTGAGAAAGGGAGTGAGAACTAAGGATGAAGAAAGAGAGAATCAGAGAAAAAAAATAGAAAGGAAGAAGAGAACTGAGTGGCTGAGAGAGAGAGAGAGAGAGAGAGCGAGAGAGAAATATAATACTTATACAAGATGCTATAGTACCATCATAAAAGTAAGACAGTACTGTAGCACTGTTGTAAAAAATTTTACAAGTACAAGACCGGGTAATGGGCTTATTTTGTGCTTTGATGCTAAAATTCCCCTACATATAACATTTGCAATACCGGATGTGAATTCTCTAATTGGTGTGTGTATAGGCTCTTGAAATCATAGCTCATTTGTGGAGGTAAAAGATGTATTTAAAGCATTAGCATTGGGGGGTTTTACAACACCCCTCCCCCCCGCCCCCCAGCTGCTATTTTACATCCTCACATGCTCAAAACCTAGTTTAACCAAATTGCTATTGCTAACAAATTTTAGCAACTGTGAAAAATGGGTTCTTATATATACAATCCACTATAGCTCCAGATGTAAATTTTTTTGCAATATTTTATTCTCTCTTTTCCCCAAATAATCTCCTCTCTCATCTATCAGACTCCACTTTCCATCTCACTCTCATCAATTCTCTCTCAAGTCACACCAAACTCGGACTTTCCCTCTCTCAAACCTAGCTCCTGATCTCTCTCTGATTTTCTTCTCTCTTGGCTAGACCAAAATCGTGACCTCTCTGTTAGCATTAGCAGCAATGACAGCTTTATGTGTTTAAATTTGTGGATTAGATTTGAATCAATGGATGGGTTTGTTTGTTTGAATCAGTTGTTGCTGGGTTTGTTTGAATCGGTTGCTACTGAGGTTTGTTTGAGTTTTGGCATGCTAGGGGTTTTGAGTTTTGTTTGCAGTGATGGTGGTGGTGGCGGCTAGTTGTTTGGGTTTTGGGTACCAATTTTAGTTTGAATTAGCAGTTTTGGTGCTAAGTGGTGCATTTGGGTTGCTCAGCGGTGGTGGGTTGCTTGCCAATATAGGTGTGGGTTTGTCGGATGTTGCTTTGTTTAGTTTATTTCAGAGGAAGAGATAGTAACAGAGAGAGAGAGAGAGAGAGAGAGAGAGAGAGTTGGAGAGGAAGAGAGAGAAATGATAAATAAATGGTGGTGGTGGTGGTGGGCGTTAGAGAAGTTGTTCCAAGTTTGGGTTTGTGTGATGGGTGGTTGAGAAAGAGAGATAGAGAAAGAAAGGGAAAGAGAGAAGAGAGATGGGAGAGGAGAGAGATAGGTTAGGTTTATATTTATTTTATTAGGTAGTTTATATTTGGTGTATTATAAAATGAGTTGGTAAAATAGATAAAGTACTGTTTGAGGATGTAAAATAGCTATTTTTTTACATTCTCAGATGTGAATGCTTTTATAGCATTTTCTATCAAGGGAGGTGGTGATCAGTTCCCTATAAGTGAGATTATTATTATTATTATTATTTTTTATTTTTTATTTTTTTTGGATAAGCTAAGTGGGATGAAATTATCAGCACAACATCACCTCTTGTCGACTAAAGTGGTAGGCGTGATCTTATGATACTTGCTCGATACCACAGAGTGTTTCATGCCTTCTATAATTTAATACTAGAGAGTGATCACTTAATCATTATAAATAATGTTGATGTAATAGGATAGGGAACTTTTTTTATATACTTCTTAAGAAGTGGGTCCACTTAATGACCAAGCGCAGTGCGACTTGTATGCACTTGGCTTGAAATACCTACACTAGTGACCTCCATTTTGGACCATGTTTAGTTGATGACCTGAAGGCTCTCCATTTGGATTGAGGGTCTTAGGACATATGTGAATCATGTTAGGAACATATGTCAATATTTTATGTAATTGGCTAATCCTTTGACAAAACGCACTTTACTTGTAATTAGGTAGATCTAGGATGTGTTTAATACTTCAAGAAACAAAGTTTCAAGTTCAAGTGTTAAAGCCATGCAAATCTATCCAAGAAACAAGTGAAGAAGTGCTGGATTTTAAAGCTCGACAGCTAGCATCTATCGAGGTTTAAAAAGCTTCTAAAGCCCAAAACTCGACAGTTAGCCCGATAGATATCCTATCTGTCAAGGTTTATGAAATTCAGTTTTTCAGAGATGATTTTCATCCAATCCGTGTGTATATGTTTGGGCTTACTTTTCTCAAAACCCTAAACATATATATGGATTATTTTAAGGGCCGTCAAAGGTTGCGTAAGTGTGAAGCAAAGTTTTGTTCATGCAAATTGTGACCAAAGACAGAATTTGCCCTAGTTCATATTTCTCTTGAAGAAGCTGTTGTGTTTGTACACCTTAGGGTTTTGTAACCAAGGAGCTTCGTGATCTTCATCGTGTGATGAACTGAAGAACTTTGCAGCCAACATCTTTCTCAAGTTGGTGATTAAGTCGCGTACTGGGATCCGTGCATCTATTGGTTAGTCACATACTGGGAACCGTGCATTGAAGAGGAGAGATTGTCACTTCAGAATAAGTCCAATTGGGTATTGGGGTAAGGGTTCAACTGTAGGTTGGTATAAGGTACTAGGATTCCTTTACTTGTTACTTGTAACCGCTTGTTTTGATAATAGTGGATTCTCGGGAGTGGTAACTGCTTGCTCACTCCCAAGTGCAGGAGATCGTAGCAATATAATTCTCGGAGTACCGAGGTCAAACCACAAGGAGCAGAGTAAATTCAAAGACAATATAATTAAATAACAATTTGGGTGAAGAAGAAAAATACTTTTGCTTGGTGATTGTTAACAAGAATAATAATAAAAACTGATTAAATCAATAATGTAAATACTAGGGCATCGGGGTGTTTCCCTATATCGATATGAAATTCTTTGTGATCTAAGAAATTATATATTTCACAATTGATTGTTCTTATATAATTAAAAACTTATGATTCGGTTGAACTGAGACAATTCAAGAACGCATGATAACCTCGATTAATAATACGGTTAGAATAGTTTTCAGAAAAAACCCATTCACTTTAAAACATGATTTCTATTTGAAACTATTAGAAATTCCTCTAAACAATAAGAAAAACATGATTGAACTTATTGAAAGCATGGAAGAACTAATACATCAAAAGAAATCTAATTGAACAATCAAATATGTCATTGATAAAATCCTAGAAAGAATCACATTGAATATTCATACCGTATAGAAGAAACATACCCCTAGCCCTAGCAAAGAGTTTAGGCTGCCATTAGAGAAAGGAAAATACAAGTTTTTCTCTCCCAAAATTCGTTCTCACAGCCTCCCTTCTAAAACCCTAATGTCTAAGTGTCCTAAGAAAATAAAACTTTTCCTATTTTAATTTCCGTCCAAGTTTACAGTGGTAACTTGTGAGTTAATTTCGGCCTTCCAAAGTTGAGAATTTAGAAAAACTCAAAACTGTAAAGTTGTAGATATTTAAGTCATGGTTCCAACCCATCTGGCCTTGTGTCAATTGGATTTTTGAGGAGAGAGATATGCCCAAAATACTGATCAGTGCTCAAATCAGATTTTTCCTTTTCAGATTCTGCCTCTTTGATTTCTTTCCTTATTTGAAACTTCCAATCATGGTAGACGATCCAAGCACTCCAGCTGCACCTCCTTAGACATTTAAGCATGGTCCTTTAGCTCCACTTTAATTCTAGTTTGACCTCCATTCTCTCACAAATTCCTGTAAACTTATCTTTCTCACATGATTTCCTGAAAGTAGAAAATTACACACAATGAATAACATCTTATTCAAGAAATTATGTAAAGATAAATAATAGGGACTAATGCAAATCATGGCTTAATTATACAAATTAAGCATAGTAATAAGGAGATAACGCCCACATAAATATATAACAAGTACACATTTTAAGGCGTTATCAGTAACCTTAAAATCACCCGGTAGGGTTTTTGCCATGTAGGTTTTCCCCATTCGTAAACAAATTACCGTGTCAATTTAATTTCCGCTACATTTAGATTAATTGGTGATTTGTTTGTGCTACTACACGTATTGCATGCAAATTAAATTAATTAATTAACTTGGCTAATTAATTCGTTAATTCATCACAAGGGGTCAATACATTCTTGGCCTATCTTGTGGTATCAGAACAGGCACACTTTGATTAGGTTTTGATCTTTGCTACGTGATCCATTGACCCTTGTTTGTCATGGATAGAGGACAGTCTTTTATTATACCTCCTTTATTTGATGGCACTAACTATGCATACTGGAAAGTATGCATGAGAGCTTTCTAGCAGTCATTAGATGAAAAGGTGTGGCAAGCTGTGGAGATAGGATGGACTAAGCCTATTGAAGAGCTGGCCGACTGGGATGATGCTAAGATCCAGGTGCCAAACTTCAACAGCAGGGCATTGAATGCTCTATTCAGTGCAATCACAAATGAAGAGTTCAAGAAGATATCCTCTACTAAAACTGCTAAGGAAGCATAGACCATTCTCTAGACAACCTATGAAAGAACCAAGGCTGTCAAGAATTCAAAGCTTCAGAGGCTTACTACAAGCTTTGAAGAGATTAAGATGAAGGAGGATAAGTCATTCAATGATTTTTATGCCAAGCTCAAGGACATAGTGAACTCAGTCTTTAATCTTGGGGAAACCATTCATGAACCTAAAATTGTGAGAAAGGTGCTCAAATCTCTACCCGAGAGATTTCATACCAAGATCACCGCGATTGAGGAATCAAAGGATATTGATAAAATTCTTTTGACAAAGTTGGTTGGCAATCTGCAAACCTATGAGTTGGGTTTGACAAGGAAATGGAAATCAAGCAAAAGCAAGAGCATGGCATTGAAGGCCAAGAGCAGTGACACTGATGAGTCTTCAAACGATGAAGATTCTAAGATGAAATCTTATATCACGACGCAGTTCAAGAAGTTTATGAAGAATGCCAACGTGAAAGGATTTGACAAGGACCGAAAGCAATCCAGTTCTTCACAGTTCAAAAGCCAAGACAAAGGGAAGAAGGATGCTAGGGATGGCGATCAGTACACTGTTCCCTTAGGACCAAAATGCTTTAGGTGTCACGGTTTTGGTCACATGAAACAAGAGTGCCCTACATATCTCAAGACTATTGGGAAGAGCAAGGCACTTGCTGCTACGTTGAGCGACACTGAGCCTGAGGATGATTATGATAATGAGGATGATGGAATCCTAAATGTCTTCACTGCCATGGTAAATCCTACTGAAGGGATTGTTGAAGATATGGATGAAGAAGAGGAATTGGTGGAGTCTGAGTTTGAAAAGATGGATGAGCAAGATGACATCCACATAGCCTATGCAAAGTTATACAAGGTCTTGGAAAAGCATGAGAAGCTGTATAGGTTGGCCACCAAGAAGCTTAACGAAGTGGAGCTTGAACGAGAAGATATCTCCACAAAGTTTAATGAAGCAAATCAGACCAAGAAGCACTGAGATTTAAGAATAATTTCTTGGCTAAAAAGACCAAGAAGTTTGAGGCAGAACTGTTCCAAGTTAGAGCCCAGTTGGAAAGGACTTCAAGTGCAAAGCTCAATAAGATGCTCAGTCTTCAGAAATCTGCTTCTGATCGAACCAAGTTAGGGTATGATTTCTCTTCTCCTAGTATTGCTTCTGCTAGTACTACTGTTTTTGTTCCTCCTGTTGATAGTATTGAAACTGAGAACAATGATGTTAAAAATGAATTAGCTAGTGAGAACATAGACAAGAGTAAATCTATCTTGGGAGCACCCCCCAAGCTTGATAAGAAAGAGATTAAGAACCCTAGGGCTAAGAAGGGAAATACTCAAAAGCCCAAACAAAAAAAGCAACATTTCTATCGTCACAGTGGCGCAGCTGGACATACTTGACCTAATTGCTATAAGTGGTTAGCCACTCAATAAAGCAACAGCATGATTTTGTTGGGAAACCAGAATCAGTTTCCATCCTCTTTTGCTCCTCTTGGAGATCTTCTTAAAGCCCTCATATTCCTTTCAAACTTGAAAGGTTTCAACTCTTCCCCCTCACCGTCGGATCAAGGGTTTGCTAAACATAAAGGTTCTTCCAAAGTGTGGAAGGAAAAAGGCTCCAAGTGTTTCTGTCACTTTTTCTCTCTCTCCCCTTCTTGTTTTTGTTTTTGCATTACTTATGTGTTTTGCTTTCATGTTTTGAGTTAGTCTAGTTTTATGCATTGCTTTGTTTAACATGTTTTTGTTTGTTTACTTTTCAATTTTTCTTTATTTTTTTTTTCATATAAAATAAAATAAAAAATTTTAAAAAATCAAAAAAATACAAAAATAGTGTGTGTTTGTATACATTGGTACTTGTGTACCTTGGATGGCTATTGAAACAAAGTTTTCTAAACTTTGTATCATTTGTAGCTCAGATGAGCATCTCTATGCACAACTAAGCAAGTGATGAGTAAGGTTAAGTAATCTCTTGTGCTTAATACTCGTATCACTCTTTTTGATGAGAAGGACTAGAAAATCCTAAGAGAAAGGCATAAATAACCATCTCACCACTGTTACCCGCCAATCATGAAATGACATTTGTATGCTTCAGCATAGCAGAAGTGGAATGTCAAATGCTTAAATTCTTTGCTTCTTTTGATACATGTGCAGGTACAATATGATTTGGTCATTACAAGGAATACATGTGTTAATGTATGCTCACTAAACTGTCTTAAGTTGTTTTTGAAATATAAAATTGGTTAGACTTGTTTAGTGTTTGTGTGTGTGTGTTTTGGATCTATGTGCTTGATATTTTTCTTGTTGAGAGATGTTTTTGAGAGCTTAAAATGCTATTTGGATCTTTGGTTGTGTAGCATGCTTGATTGCATTCATGTCTGTGTTTTTCTCTTCTTGAAAAACTATTTTTAAGCAATCTCGATAGCTTTTCGATACCTCTCGACAGCTAGGCTATCTATCGAGACCCTTCAGCTGCTTTTTATCGCATTCTCGATAGCTCTCGATAGCTACTTCGATCCATCGAGAAACCTTCTGGATGCTCGATAGCTACCTCGATCCATCGAGCCCCTCTTGCTATGGACACCTCTCAACAGATCTTCGTTAGCTATCTTGATAGCTATTTCTCGCTTTTTAATTCTCGATAGCTCTCGATCCATCGAGAATTATGAACTTCTATTTAAAGGGTCAGCACGATTTCATATTCACTTTTCTCGATCTCTCTCGATCCTTTCAGTCTCTTCACCTCCCAAAACCTCTCTCTCTCACTCCAAACCTCCAACCCAAGTGTTCTTCGGCCTTTGTGTGTTTTTTCTGCTTCTGGTATGTCTCTTTTTCACTCATTCATCATGCATTACACGTTTTTGACCTAACTTTTTGGGTTTTTTGTTGAAAATTTGGGGTTTTTCAAAATTGTTGAGTTTTTCACAAAAATTTTGGGTTGGATTTTGTGAAAATGTTTTAAAATCATCATGCATTGCATCTCATTTGCATTATAACAATGTTTCATGCATTTTAGACGTGTGTTTACTTTGTTGCAATGATTGTGTGCTGTTAGGTTTGGATTGGGCTGAGCTCATGATGTATTTTAGTTTGCATGTCACTTGTTCATGCATTTGCATGCATACGTACATTCAAGTTTTTATATTCTTATATATTTTGTCTTGTTGGTTCTTTTCTGATTGTCTCTCTCTCTCTCCCTTTCTCTCTTTCTTACGTTAGTCTACACTATGGCACCCAAATGCAAATCCACTTCATTCCAGAACCCTCTTCGTTCTGGGGCATTTACTTCTTCTTCTGACCCTACACCTTCTCATATACAATTCCGTGATGATAAAGCCCAAAAGGACTTTTTGGAGAACTTCTCTAGAGGAGGCGTTCATTTGGAACGCCAAGTCATCTTATCGAATTTTTTTCGATACTGACCTACCCATTGTCATCTACAATAGGGGTTGGAAGTCACTGTGTGACATCCCGGTCACGTGCCCTTCCGTTATCATATAGGAGTTTTACTCCAATACGCACAGATTTGATACTTTTGTACCTCATTTCTTCTCTTGCGTTCAAGGTACGCGCATCGTAGTTACTCTGGAGATTGTCTCTGAGGTACTACATGTTCCTAGGGTAGCGCATCCTAACCACCCTGGCTGCGATCGTCTGAGGACTGTGTCCAAAGATGAACTCTTGTCTATCTTTTGTGAGTCACCTTCTTCTTAGGGTGACCGTCAAAACACCCCTTGATCGGCCTTTGCAAAAGGTCCAAGATTCCTTAACATGGTGATGACATTCATTCTTCATCCTTTGTCTCACTATAACACTATTACAGAGCCCTGTGCTCAATTTTTGCTATCCCTCTTAGAGGATATCTTTATCGACTTTCCTTCTCACTTCATTCTATCCCTTATAGATGTTTATAGGGATATAGTGACCTGTGATAAGCTCATTTTTCCTTTGACTATCATGCAGCTTCTTCGCCACTTTTCTGTCTCCTTTCTTGAGTCTCCTCATTTTTCGGTTATGAGATGCAACTACCGTTCAACAGAGCGAGGCATATCTCAGACCGAGGCAGCCCCGAACAGAGACGGCGACTCCTCCTGCTTCCACCGCTCCATCCACCTCCGCTCCTTTGTCTTCTACAGGTAAAGTGACACTTGAGGCCATCATGGCACAGCTTGTGTGCACGAATGCTTGCCTTGACACACTTAGTGATAAGTTATGTCAGGTAAACACTTGTGTTAGTCGTATTGCATGACGACAGGTTGTCATGGGTGGTTTCACTGTTGCTTCTTCTCCATCTCCACCAACTTTTGAAGATGAGAGTAACGATGGCTCCGGCAATGATGGTGCTGATGAGGACGATGGTGCTAGCTCGCCTAGTGATAATAAGATGTCTACTTGATGTACTTACTCTTTGTCACTCGTGACAAAAAATGGGGAGTAGTTTTGAGATGAAAATAGTCATACTCATAGGGGGAGGGTCAGTATAGGAGATTTTGTGATAGGGGGAGTGTTTATAAGGGATGTAGTGAGGATTTTTGTATCTTTTCTTTTCTTGCTTTTTAGATACATTATCTTTTGTACATTGGTCTTGTGACCATTTAGTGATAGCAAACATTGTACTTATCTTTGATATATATATATATATATATATATATATTTGATGATGTTGTTATCACATGTCACCTATTGTTGACACCTCATTTTGTAACCCACATTTAACCTCATCTAAAGGGCAAAAGGGTAATTTTGCCTTAGAAATATGCATCTTGATTCTGGCCATTAGATCTTTAATCTCATTTCATCAAAATGATCTTACTGTTGTAACGATCAAATCGACTGGTCATAAGCCCTAATCGGACCACTAGATTAAAAGTTATCATTAAATCAAATTTTAATAACCGAGATACACTATCACAAACTGAGCCCGACTATATGTGGTTATGAACAATTGATTTCAATTGGTTATAAGTGTAATCAATTTGAGATCAATGATGTGTCATAATTTGATTGGTTAGGACTACATTTTATGGTAAGGTTGCATACACCTAATTAATTAGATAGTTAAACATTAATTATTCAATGAGTAATTTGTGCAATTATCGTTTAATTAGAGTAAATTTGGAACCAATTAAGTCTGAAATGGGAGTGATTGGAGCCATTTAATGTTAATTGGGAGCTAATTTGGGACCTATTAATGTTAATTGTGCTGAAACTATTTTCTAACAAATGACATCTGCTCACCATTTCATCGATATCTCTCATATTATTTTGAATCTATGAATGAGGTTAATTTTTCCAAAAACTAGACATCTGGTACTTCAATTTGAGCACAAGAACGAGACAATTCCGATCATAATTGAGTCAGATATGATTTTTCGAAATTTGCTCTACAGGCTGTTACAACAGCTACGGGAAAACCGAATTTTGGCTTGCTTCTCACTCCCACCAATCTCTCCATTTAATGCAACAGATTTTCCCCAAGGCAAAAATGAGGTCTAGGTTCATGATTCTTTGTCAACCTTCATTAAATGATCTTCCATTCATATTTCCTCCACCACTACTATATAAACCCTCGCTCTCCTTCATTTCAGGGCACACAAAAACCCCATCTCTTCTCCTTTCTTGAGTTTTAGGAAGTTGAGTAGTCTAGTCATATCTTGGTCTTCTTGAGACTCAAGGTATTAAGTGAGACTCACTCTTCCTCTCCTAACTCTTTTTTTCCTCCACCCTTAGGACCTCCCTCAAAAGTCTCATCCTCCACCATAAGGATCTTACATGAAGGTATAATCTTTTTCCCTAATTGTTTTTTTGTGTTGCCATGATGAGAGTTTAAGATTAAAGCATGATAATAATCATTTAAATTCCTTTGAATATGTTTGAATGTTCTTAATTGTTCTTATATGTTCTTCCCATGTTCTTAATTGTTCATCACATGTTCATGCATAACACTAGTTTCGATCTTAAATCCACATCAAAAACATGAAAAATATGTTTATTTAATAATTCTTTTAAATTCTTGAATCTAGGATATCACCATCCACACACATTCACTAGAATTTATTTTTCAATCCAAATGAAATACTTAATAAATTGAATTAGGGTTTATCACATGCACACACTTTAAATTCAACATGCAAATTGATTGATAACATATTGGATGATGTGATATGAATATTGGCCACCATAGTCTAGAAGACCGGTTTCACCGGGTAAGGTGGGTGCCTAACACCTTCCCACCTTGTAACATAGCCTCCGAGTTTAGATCAAAGGTTGATAAACTAATGTTTATCCTTGTAATTTTCAATTTCTAGATTGTAACTAGGAAACAAAATTATGTACTTTATCTTAGATTGTATCTAGGACCAAAGCAATGTAATTTTCCTATGATCAATGTAAATTCAATTAAAATTTAATAAAATGAGGAATTTTTGAATTTTGGTTTTTTTTATTTATCCCAATAATTAAACAAGTGGCGACTCCATTGTAAAACCCTTAATCTAAAGGAGAAAATATAACTAATCGAACCTCCATTTTGAGAGGCAATACATGACTCCACCCATTCATGTGGGTTTGGCCCAACACTCTAAAAAAAGGGGTCGGGGTCGCGGTCTCTCACACCTATCTTTCCATGTGTTGTTTCTTTTCTCTTTTTATACACATGTTTCTTATTTAATGTATGCAATCTTATATTTCTGTTTCACACTAAGATGCCTTGATGAGTTTTGTTTAAAGTGTTTCAGAAATACAGGTTGTCAAAGTCTTCTTGCCATAAACTCTCTTCTTGCAAAAATTTTCAAAAGTTTGTATTAGGATAGATTTTATTGTATTCAACAAGTGCATATGAGTTGAGTAATTTATGACTTCTCTCATATGTTCATTTGTTTGTTGTGGTTTTGTCACAAATTGCCAAAGGGAGATATTGTTAGGACATATGTGAATCATGTTAGGAACATATGTCAATATTTTATATAATTGGCTAATCCTTTGACAAAACGCACTTTACTTGTAATTAGGTAGATCTAGGATGTGTTTAATACTTCAAGGAACAAGGTTTCAAGTTCAAGTGTTAAAGCCATGCAAATCTGTCCAAGAAACAAGTGAAGAAGTGCTAGATTTTAAAGCTTGACAGCTAGCATCTATCGAGGTTTAAAAAGCTACTGAAGCCCAAAGCTCGACAGCTAGCTCGATAGATACCCTATCTGTCGAGGTTTATGAAATTCAGTTTTTCAGAGCTGATTTTCATCCAATCTGTGTGTACATGTTTGGACTTACTTTTCTCAAAACCCTAAATATATATAAGGATTATTTTAAGGGCCGTCAAAGGTTACGCAAGTGTGAAGCAAAGTTTTGTTCATATAAATTGTGACCAGAGACAAAATTTGCCCTAGTTCATCTTTCTCTTGAAGAAGCTGCTGTGTTTGTACACTTTAGGGTTTTGTAACCAAGGAGTGTCGTGATCTTCATCATGTGATAAACTGAAGAACTTTGCAGCCAACATCTTTCTCAAGTTGGTAATTAAGTCACGTACTGGGATCCGTGCATCTATTAGTTAGTTATGTACTGGGAGCCGTGCATTGAAAATGAGAGATTTTCACTACAGAATAAGTCCAATTGGGTATTGGGGTAAGGGTTCAACTGTAGATTGGTATAAGGTACTGAAATTCCTTTACTTGTAACTGCTTGTTTTGATAATAATAGATTCTCGAGAGTGGTGACTTTAAAATCACCCGATGGAGTTTTTGCCGTCTAGGTTTTCCCCATTCATAAACAAATCACCGTGTCAATTTAATTTCCACTTTAGATTTATTGGTGATTTGTTTGTGCTACCACACGTATTGCATGCAAATTGAATTAATTAATTAACTTGGCTAATTAATTTGTTAATTCATCACAAAAGGTTAATACATTCTTGGCCTATCAGAAGGGAAGAAGAGTAGAGTTGGTTGGAGATTAACATAATTTTGGACAACTCTACTATATTCTCCTTCGCTCTCCCTCAATCCAAACAAGCACTAAAAGATGCCTTTGGAAAGTCTAAGGTGTTTTTTCTTGGATTGTTATGATTTGGGTCATTTGTTTGTAAGTAGATTTGCTATACGTTGGCTTAGTGGGCCTATTATGATTTTTTTCTCGTGGTTCTCACACTATTTGGGCCTCTCACATTTCCTTCGAGCGTAAGAATTTCCATTCCGGTCTTTTTTGCCTTATTTTTTTGTACGTTAATTTTCTTTAGAGTTTGTAGAGGAGATTTTTAATTGTTGTTCTCGTTCATTTAATCATGGGTAAGTTTTTGATATCCCCAATTTGGTTGAATATTGATTAAGTGTATATTGTGTGGGTGTGTGATGAGTTCCAAATTGAGCATATGTTGGGTTGATATGGACTTAGCATACGTTTGCCTAAAAATTATTTTGCGTTTTGCATTTTTGGCTGGGTCCCACGGCATTGTTCACGACCCAACCAAGCTTGTGAAAAACGCGCATAAGCAATAAATCTGGGTCCCTCAACACTCTTCATAGTTAAAAAATTATTTTGCTACAGTGTTTTCAGCAATAAATTTTCAGTTTTCAGCAAAATAAGCAGTATCCAAACAGATCCTTATTATGACTAGACTAGTCTTTTTGGGATATAGGTATAGCGTAAATGTGGTAGTACTTTTCTTTGGGTTGTTACAAATGGTATTAGAGCTAGATCAGTAATCTCGTGTGGGCTAGGATATACTACGCTCACAAAGTCGGTCTTAACAAGGATATTAGGGATTTAAGTAGTGGAGATTGTGATGTCCCCAATTTAATTGAATATTAATTAAGTGTACGTTGTGTAGGTGTGTAATAAGTCTCACATCGAGCATATACTAAATTGATCTGAATTTTATTAACAACTGCAAGGAGTCTCGTTGTAACTAAATTAGCCATTTTGGCAGATATAGTCTCCCTTGGGTCATTAGAAAGCTAGTTAGGCTAGTTAATAGTTAATAGTTAAGGCTGATGAGGTAATTCTTGCCTTTTGGTGCTTGATGATATGCACCCAAGGTGGGAATCCATAGATGTACACGTCATTCCTTGTTGTGGTGAGGTGGTGAGGAGAGAAGAGGCGAGGAAGTAGTAGGTAAAAAAGGCCAAAAGAAAAAAAAATTTTATAACTATTGGTGTAGTAAATTTTAATTTAAAAATGTTTTAGTAAATGCTATGACATGCATGACACACGATTTCATTTTCATTAAAAAAACTAGTGGAATGATAACATAAGGATTAATTTGGGAGAAGGTATTTGGTATCAAATGATATCATGTTAGCAGTATCAAAATCCAATAAGTGAAAGATATGCCTACAAAAAATAACTATCCCACTAACAAATGAAAGACATGTGTTAGTGGATAATTATTTTTGCACACGTGTCTTTTGTTTATTGAATTTTGATATAGATGATGAGGTATCATTTGATACAAAATACTTTTTCTTGATTTGGGCACTTCTCATGCTTCGTGGATTTTAATTTTATATTAGAAATATACTCTTATGAGCAATTTTATCAGCAAATCTCAATGTATGAGTAGAAGATCTACCGTCTGAGCTGGATGTTGTACTCCAAACTGATTTAGCTCATCTTCATTGTTAAGTCTTTCTTACCGGTTCCTCAAAAATATATACATATATATATATATATACACACACACTCTTCTAGGGGCATACAATTTGCCACAACTTGCACATTTGTCAATTTGTGGTTGGATTTCATCATTTATACATGGGACCATTACTTATACTTGGTGAAGAGAAATTCAATCAATACTTGACATATGCACAAATTACGGTAATGTGTGTGGTAAACATATGTCCATAGACTTTTTCTTTTCTTTTCTTTTTTAATTTCAATCTTCCTTTTGCTACACCTAAAAATAAAAATAAAAATAAAAATCTTCCTTTTGCTAGTCTAACCTTCATCAAGCGGCACTGTGGATTTTTTTTATTAACCAAAAAATTTCACAAATTCGAGATAAGAATCATGATACATAAATGATAAATATGAAGGATTTTATAACAATTGGTTTAGTAAATTTTAATTTAAAAATATTTTATTAAAATGCTATGAGATGCATGACACATGATTTCGTTTTCATTTAAAAACTAGTGGAATGGTAACATAAGTGTTGATTTGAGCTTTTCTCATAGTTCAAGGGTTTTAATTTTAAATTAGAAATATAAGGTTAGTTTGATTTTGACCCAAAGATCATACTTCTTCTTTTTTTGCTTTTCTCCATCATTTGAACAACTCTTCTAAGGACACACAATTTACCACAACTTGCATATTTGTCAATTTGTGGTTGGATTACATCATTTACACATGGGGTCATTACTTGTACTTGGTGACGAGCAATCCAATCAATACTTGACACATGCACAAATTATGGTAATATGTGTGGTAAAGTGTGTGTCCCTAGACTTTTTGCTATTTCAATCTTTCTGTAAGAGTCATATATGTATTGGAATATCAGAGACAAAACACACTTTTCTTATGTTTGAGTATTAAGTTCTAGTGCGTTCAATAAAATCATGAAGTGGTTTAACAGGTGTTATTATTGAAGACACAAGACTGTTCAAGAAACGTTGAATCTGCAAATCTCGATACCTTCTAGAAACCTGTCGATCTATCAAGAATTAATAAAACTCGATAACTCTTGATCTATTAATCTACAAGATTTTTTTTTTTTTTTTTTTTTTTTAGCCAACAACGTTTTACTAAGTGGTTTATTTTGTGTGGATTAAGATCAAGTCCAATTGGGGATTGAAGCTGAGAATGGTAAAGCTTATTAGGTTCTACTATAGGTAGGTACTTTGGGATAGGCCGATGGGGGTAAGATTCCTTGTATTTGTAACTAATTGTTCTTAATTAGTGGATTCTTCGGGAGTGGTAATCTAAAATTCACCTGATGTAGTTTTATCTGCAAATAGTTTCCCTATCATGATCAAATTGTCGTGTCAAATTTATTTTCACTGCACTCTATTTGGTTTGGTGATTTGATTGTGACACCATTTGATTTGTATGTGATTTTACTAATTAATCAACTTAGATAATTAAATTAATTAACTGGGGTTAATCTATAACCCAATACTTTCTTTTGTGAGAGTCAAACCTTCATTAAGAGGTACTGTTGGTTTTTTTTTTTTTTTATTCACCAATAAAACTCCAATATTTGAGGTAAGAATCAGGACACATTAACGATAAATATGAAGAATTTTATAACAATTTTTTTAGTCAATTTTAATTTTAAATGTTTTAGTAAAATGCTATAACATGCATAACACATGCTTTCTGGTTCATAGATTTTAATTTTAAACTAGTCGCGGACCCCACACGTTGCATGTGATAGAGTGGTCTCACTAATATATATATTTCAATTTGGAATAATTTAATAAATAGTAATGTAATTCATAATCATATTTTCATTTATTATAGTGACAATCATAAATGTAATACATATAATTTTTGTTGTACCAAAATCAAAATAATAAAATTTTTCTCAAGAATTAAAAAAGTAAGTTAGTGAAAATATTAATATTTTAGTAAAAGTTTTTTATAATATTTTGTGTATCATCAAAAAGTATATAAAATTTGGAAATTATTTTTTTAGTTTTAAATAAACTTTCTCGAACCCAATTTTTTCTACCATACAATAAAAAAACACCAAGAAATGTAGTTAAAAAAATTAATAAAACTCATCAAAACTACAATTTAAAATAAATAAATAAAAGAAAGGAAAAAATTTAAAAAAAAAAAGAAAGGAAAAAAAAAAAAGATGGTAACCACTTTTCATTTAAAATAACAAAAGAGTACAATTCCAAAGGGGGAAAAAGTAGAGAAATTTTTCTGAAAAAAAAAATGTATTGTGTTAATACTGTCATAATCTAATCTAACTTCTAATCCAATATGTGAAAAATAAATAGAAAAATAAATAATTTTAAACACAAAATTGAATTTATTTTCTTAAAAATCTCAAAGAATACACTAATAAGATAAGGAAAATGAAGAATAACATAAAATATTCGTAAACACTTAAAACAATTACTAAAGCATCTAAGAACATCATGTAAAAAATACATAACAATTTACTACTAATTTGTTAGACAAAATATTTTTAAATAATGAAAGGAAATTGTACAAAGACCATTGTCTTCAACTAAACTAATTGTTCTTCATCAGCTTGTTCAAACTATCGTGTAGTTTTCCAAATAAGCTAAGACCTAACAACAACACAAAATATAACATATTATAATATGATTTTTTTTCCAAATTAGATCAACAATAAACACCATTCATTAAAAGCATTTTTAGTGTTGTAAATAAAATGATAAAAAAAAAGATTTGCATCAAAGAACACATATGAATTAGTCAATAATAGAACAATTAGGGTACAAAACTGTAGTTGGAGATCCTCCTATGGGCAACTATCAGGTTGTATCTTTTCTACCATCAATGATTTAAGTAAGATCTGTGAATACATTTTTTATAGACAATTTTAAAAAAAAAAATTCATTGATTTCGTTTTTCAGTTATAAACAATCAAAAGCAAAATTCTAAAAAACATGATTATTCATCAATCTAAGGTAGAAATGCAAGAAAAATAATAGTAATAAAATCCAACAAAAAATGGAAAAAAAAATTGAGAGAGAGAGAGAGATAACCTTTTTTTTTTTTGTATAGGAAAAATATGCATAGAATGGAAGAGAGTGGCAAATTTATAGTAAGAGGATGAGAAAAAGAAGAGCCAAAATAAAAACAGATAAAAGGGAAAAATAATATTGAAATTTAAAACCGCCCAAGAGGAATATATGTAGACAACACTTTTGTTTTGATTTTCCATTGATTTGTATCAAAATTAAAGTAGATGAATATGTAAAGTTAAAACCGCTTAAAATGAATTTGTAAAGTCAATATATTTATATAGTTAATATTGTAAAAAATTTAAATTTAAAAAATAAATATAAAAAAGACTAAAGATGTGGCAAATGAGGTGGTTTAACAGGAGCGTAGTAACAATAAATGTTATGCTTCAATTTTTAGATATATATAGATTAGAAATATATGGTCAATTTGATTTTGACCTAAAGTTCATACATGTTTTGTTACTTTTCACCATTATTTGAACAACTCTTCTAGAGACATATAATTTGCCACGACTTACACATTTGTCAATTTGTGGTTGGATTATATCATTTACACATGAGACCATTACTTGTACTTGACGATGAACAATCCAATCAATACTTGACAAAAGCACGAATTATGGTAGCGTTTGTGGTAAAGTGTCTGTCCATAGTTCTATGTTTCCCTTAAGAAAAATAGATTATATCATTTATTGTGTAAAAAATATGATATCTCTAACATTACTCTTTATTTAAATCAAAGCCTGATCACTTTACAAGGTTTCATTTCTCAAAGTAAAAGTGTTAAGAGAAACTCATGGCTTCCCCAACACTTCCCAAGATTCCAATTATAGATCTTTCTAAGGAAGGGTCGAAGCCTGGTACAACTTCTTGGCTCTCTGGGTGCCAAAGTGTTTGCCATGCACTTGAAGAGATGGTTGTTTTGTGGCAGTGTATGACAATGTTTCTTCAGAGCTCCACAACCAAATCTTTGGGGCCTTAAAGGATTTGTTTGATCTCCCAACAGAAACGAAAACGCAGGACCCTAATCCTACTGAATATTTGGGCCAAAGGCCTCAATTTCCTCTCTACGAAAGGCTTGGCATAGTTAATGCAGCGGGTTGGGAAGAAACTCAGAAGTTCACACACCTCATGTGGCCCAATGGAAATCACCATTTCAGGTACTTTTACAAGACTCAGTTTATTCCATAGTAAAAAAATTTCAAAATACTCCAAAAAACATTTTCCGGTGTTTGGTGTAATGTGAAATGAAAACAGTTTCCGATCTCACAATGCATTGTTGATTCCTTTTCTCTCATAATATTTCTTGATTAAAACCTTGCTTATTTATAAGTCGCCTAGCTAATATTACCTTTTTCACTTTTGTTTAGTAAAACAGCTCATTCATTTGCAAAGCTAGTGATGGAGTTAAACCAAATTGTGACAAGAATGGTTTTTGAAAATTATGGTGTGGAGAAGTACTATGATTCTCACATGGAAGACACCATTTACCGTCTTCGTTTGCACAAATATAGGGAAGTGGATGACAAAGAGACTAAACTAGGTCTTCCAGTGCACACTGACAAGTCCTTCACAACTATACTTCATCAAAATCATGTCCCAGGATTGGAGATACAAACAAAGGATGGACAGTGGATTGGTTTTGATTCTTCCCCTTCATCCTTTTTGTTCCTCGCAGGTGATGCATTCATGGTGAGTATCTATCTTCGATCTAAAGCATAGCCAAGAAATTCGGCAAAAAAAATAAATCCATAGCCAAGAAAAAACAATTGCATAGCCAGTGGTAACACCAGTTTTCTTATCTAAGAGGGTTAGATAAGAAACATAAATTATACAAAATCTAAAATAAAAGAGAATTTTTTTTTTTTTTTTTTTTTTTTGGTGGAGAATCAAAACAAAAGAAAACTTGAATATATAAACATCACACAAAAAAATAATAAAATAATTGCAAATAAATAAAATTTTACAATTGTCTTTTTCATATTTGAAATCGTTGCAGGATAATTTTATTATCAATTTTACGAGCTACATCTTTTTCAAATTTGTTAAGATCTAATGGGATTTTTTGAAATTTAAAATAAACAAAATTCTACTTTTCTTGTTGGACTTACTATTTTTTTTTTTTTCCAGATTTTATATCACATTGATTTATTGTTGGTTTTTTTTTTTTTTTTTGTATTTAAAAAGGCCAGCATGTATATATTCAAGCTTGGTGTCCTTTCATGGTGTCCTTTTCTCTCACAATATGTCCTTTTCCGGTGTTTGGTGTCCTTTCATGCAGTGTATATATATATATATATATATATATATATATACATATAAATAATTTTCAAGCCTCAACTATCCTTGGTGTCCTTTCATGGTGTCTAATCATTTGAATCTCGTTAGAGCACTAGCATCAGGTTTACCAAATGCCATTTGGCATTTGGCACACGAAACACCACAAAAGCTCCTTCATCAAATGTTTCAAATTCTAAAACTTTTAGCATATATGGGTAAACAGTACCGTTTTAAATTTGGAACGGTACTGTTCACAAATTGTAAAATTTTTATTGTTTTTTTATTATACTACCTCTCCTCTCTTAACCTGCTGTTCACAAAAAATACAATTTTTATTGTTTTGTATTGGGATGAGTTTTAAGTAAATATTATTTTAATGCGTTGTATATATTATTTTAATGTATAGAATTAAATAATAGAACATGTGATGTAGGGTGTATTATAAAATGATGTACTAAAATAATAAAGTAGACTTTTGATGTGTTAAATTGGCATACTTTTGCAACAACTGATGCTAATGCACTTACATTTATAAATACATAACAAATTCAGTTATTTCTTGCACCTTCAATAATTTTATGTAGAACACACTTTTTTTTAGAAGTTCTGGAGTATTTGCAGATACCAATTCTAAAAGTACTTAGGCTTAGTTTGTTGTGTCCTGGAGACCATTGGTGTGTAACCCTTAGCAAAACTAATTGGAGTGGGGAAAAATCTAATCTTGACGAAAATATTTTATGTGCCTCAAAATCTTCAATTTATTCGTTCCTTCTTAACTATTTCCAACATGTATTATTATTGATAGCAATGGGGTGAACATACGGTATTCTATCTAAGAAAAAAGCTAGTATCACAAATAATTACATAATTTTTGTCACAACTTACCATATGGCGAGTTGTGAGTAATGGAGGTGTGGACCCACCACTTTTTCTCCACAACTCATAGCTCACCAGATGGCGAGTTGTGTAATTTTTCATGTTTCCTAGCATTGATCTCTATCTAACTATCTTTCAAACTGGCTATTTCTTGTAGGGTTTGTCTATTTGAAATTCTTACCAATTAAATTGCTATGCATTCTAATATAAATGATTAAGATATTCAAGACATGTAAGTTTTAATTGGTTTAGGTATGGAGCAATGACAGAATACACCCATGTATTCATCGAGTCATCATGGGTGGAAATTAGGTGCGATATTCAATTGGGCTACAAACACACCAAAAGGGGTTGATGTGTGTTCCAGAAGAGTTAGTCGATGAGGAACACCCGTTACAGTATAAGCCTTTGGATCATTTGGGATTCCTTAATTTCCATCATTCCAATGATTATGGGCCAAAAATGGACTCTCTCGTCAAAGCCTACTGTGGTGCGTGACCAGTATATTTGGGGCTGAAGAATCTCGTCATTTAGGGTTTTTATTTGTGCGACAATAAAGCTGGGTCATAACCAAGGAGAACATGGATTACATGTATACTCTTTGACCCTCTCTCTTTCTTTTTTTTCTTTTTTTGGGGAGAATGTGTTAGGTTCTAAGGTCTTAGGATTTTATGTATTTAGAACTCTAATTTGTAATGTTGGCAAACCATGATCAAAACATTGTATTTAGTCTTGTTTAGGCTTGCTCAAAGTTGGTTTATTATTGTACAGTTGGAATCGAGTGGCTGCAGAAGTACTTGGGACTTTTGGCCTGGCTCGATCGATCGAAGAATAGACTCGATCGATCGAAAATCGCACAGGTTGATTATTCTGCAGAATTTCCAACTCAGCCCTACTTCATTAAACGTTTAGGGTTTTATGTTTTTACCCTAGGTATATAAAAAAAACCCTAGCCACGTTTTTGAAGGTTGTCCATATTGTTATGTTGCTCATATTTGCTGTTTGTGTGAATCTCTTGTGAGATCTTTGAGGAGCTTTCCTTCACATAAACTTAGGGTTGTCAATATCTTGATGATCAACATAGTTGCAACCATTGGAACTTAAAAAGAAAAGCAAGCGGGGAGCTTGTAGCTGATTGAGGAATTCAAGAAAGAAGTAGTCCGTGGATTCGGAGCCTGCGCGTGGTCGTGTCAGGAAGTTCGTACTGGTGGGTAGCATTAGGAAGTCGAGCGGGGAGCTTGTAGTCCTTTTGTAAGAACTTCAATTCTTTCATAGTGAATTCTGTTATGCCTTGAGGATCGGTGGGTCAAATCCTCCCCAGGTTTTTACCGTGTGGTTTCCTAGGTGATCATATCTTGTGTTATTTATTTTCCGCTGCATTATTATTCTTGATATGATTGTTGAATTGCTTTAACCTAGAAATTGCATAATTTGACTAAGTAACAACTTGGCTAATTAATCTAGGCTACGCAATTTGGTTGTTTAAGGGGTCTAAATTCCCATCAAGTGGTATCAGAGCAGGTAGCTCTTTTTGTTTGAGATTTTTAATCTCTGAGCTGATCCTTGACCCCTGTTGTCATGGAGCATGGACACTCTCTGTTTGTTCCTCCTCATTTTGATGGGAACAACTATGCTTATTGGAAAGTAAGGATGAAAGCATTCCTGAAATCCATTGATGAAAGGGTTTGGAATTCCGTTGAATACGGATGGGTGAAACCCGCTACTCCTGTGAGTGAGTGGCAAACTTCTGAAAAAGAAGCAGCAAGCTTCAATAGCAAAGCTATGAATGCCATCTTTAATGCTGTTTCTATGGAGGAATTTAAGAGGATCTCTAATGTTGAGGTTGCTCATATTGCCTGGAAAATCCTCCAAACTGTGCATGAAGGCACAAAGGCAGTTAAGATTAATAAATTGCAACAATTGACTTCTAGGTTTGAAAGTATTAGGATGTCTGATGATGAATCCTTTAATGAATTTTATGCCAAACTGAATGATATTGTCAATTCTGCTTTTAATTTGGGTGAAATCTATGATCAACCTAAAATTGTTAGGAAGATTCTTAGATCTTTAACTAAAGACTTTAGACCCAAAGTGACTGTCATCACTGAAAGCAAGGATGTGGACTTCATCCCTGTTGATGAGCTTGTAGGATCTCTTCAATCCTATGAGTCTGACCTACCTAAAGTGAACAAATCCAAATCAATGGCTCTTAAGTCAGTTGATGATGTTGAGGGTGGTGGATTTGATGATGAGCTCTCTGCTACAGAGATTGCCTATCTTGCCAAAAACTTTAAGAACTTTCTTAGGAATACAAATAGAAAGGCAAGAGGTACTTACACTGCTGAACCTAGAAATTTTAGGAAGAATGATCCCACTAAGGTTAACAATTTTGAAAAACCTAGAGAAAATTTTGGTCAATCTTCTAATAACTCTTTAGGTCCTCAGTGTTTTGGCTGTCAAGGTTATGGTCATGTGAAATCTGAATGTCCTACATTCTTGAGGAATAAGGGTAAAGCTATGGCTATAATCCTTAGTGATAATGAGGTTTCTGATGATGAGTCCGGTGGTGACGAGGATGGAAACTTCATTGCTTTCACGGCTACTGCTATAGTCAATGAAAGTATATCTGCCGAGGAGAACCCTTCTGATGGGGAACTCTCTGAAGATGCAGATCTTCAAGAGGCCTATAACAAATTTTGCAAAGTTGCTGCAAAGGATGCTATGAAAGTTGAACTTGGCCTAAAGAAAATTGATTCTCTTGAGCTTGAAAAGAGAAATTTGCTTGTTAAACTGTTTGATGCTAATAAGCTTTTGAATAATGTTAAATCTGAGAACATGCTTTTGCTTGATAAAGTTAGAACTTTGGAACATGATTTATCTGTTGCTAGATCTGCTAGTTCTAAACTTAATCACATGCTGAATGTTCAAAAGTCTCCTACTGATAAAACTGGGTTAGGATATGTTGAAAGCATTTTTGATTCTGGACCACATTCCACTACTTTTGTTCCTTCCTCTTCTTCTGAACCTTCTGTGAGTGAGGGTGTGAGTGAAACTGTCAAACCTCCTGTGAGTGAGATAGTTAAACCCGTAGAAGTTTCACCACCTAAGAAGATTAGGGTAGATTTAAGAGAATCTAAACCTAAGGAGCCTACCAAATCTAAGGACAAGATGCATGGTAAACCTGCTTGGGTTTGTCATTATTGTGGTAAGTCTGGACATATTCGTCCTAACTGTTACAAGCTTCAAGCTGATAAGAGAGCAAATAAACCAAAAGTGCCTGTGCCTCAAGCACAAGATCCTATGGCACTAATTGGTGAATTGGTAAAGGTGTTAAACCTTTATTCCAATCCTGGAGTTGGGAATCACTCGAATGTGAATAAGAACTCCAATGCTCGTGGTGCATCTAAAAAGTTTTGGATGCAAAAGACTCGAACTAACTGAGTCTTTCTGACATGGTCCTTGTGCTTAATTGCTCTATTCTTTGGTGACCATTGTTCTTTGGTTTTTGTCTTTTTATTGTTTTTGTTCTAGGACTTGCATTGCATTACATTCATGCATTTCATTCTAGGATTTATTTGTTTTTCTCTTTTAATAAAAAAAAAAAAAAAAGGAGAAAGCAAAAATTATGTTAGACACTATTTTTCTTGATTTTTGAAAAACAAGGTTGGTCTATCTTTTGACACATGTCATGTTCTGTGTACCTTGTTTAATGTTGATGAGCTTAAATATTGCACTTGACTAGTTAAAGCTTTGTAGTGCATGTTGTGTGGGAAAGATGTTTATAGTGTTAATCACTTTGTCTTAATCTTGAAGTCACATGTTATTTGACTGTCGGACTTGATCCTTTTAAGAAAGGCATAAATAACCAATCTCACCACTGTTCACTAGTCAATCATGAACACCTTAGTGCATATCATAAGATTTTGTGCTCGAGAAAGTGTAGCACATGCACAAAAAGAACATAAGGTGTAGCCTCCTTAAATGCTTAAATGCTTAATGCTTAAAACTGGTGTGTACTAATAGGCTTGATGCCAATTCACTTAATTCAAACCGGTGTGTACTATTAGGCTTGATGTCATTTTACATAATCTAATCTGGTGTGTACTATTAGGCTTTATGCCAAATTTCACCTAAATAATGGGGCAAAAATACAAGAAACTTACATGATTGCAAGCTTTTGTTCTAGGAGATGTGGGAGTTATAGGATGTAACTCTTTAGGTGATAGTCTCTTTTAAATTCTATGTGATGAATTGTGTAGACTTTGTGTTTGATTGCTATTCACATATCACCTCACATGTATCTCAAGTTTTTGCTAGTATCACACACTACACAAGTTACTCTTTGTTAAACACTGTACATGCTAGTGTGTGTGTTTTTTGGTCTGACCAACCAAGTTTGAAATTATCTTGAGATTTGTGCACAATATATTTGTTGCTTGAGAAAATTCAAAGGAAGAATAATTGAAACTTGTTTTTGAGAAAATTGGGTTTAAAATTTTGGGTTTTTGAAAAAGCATTCCATCTCATACTCATGCATTTTATTTCTGTAATTTAATGCTTTGAGGAGTTGTTTTTCAAAATTAGGTTTGTGTCTTTCAAAACTGTGATTTTTTCTCAAAATTTAGTGAGCCTCTGCCCATTTCGATCGATCCAGTCTGATTTTCGATCAATCGAAAAAGTGCTTTCATTCGTCTCAAAATGACTGTGTGTTTCGATCAATCGAATCTGATTTTCGATCAATCGAAAAAGTGCTTTCATTTGTCTCAAAATGACTGTGTGTTTCGATCAATCGAATCTGATTTTCGATCAATCGAACATCGTGGAAAAGCTTTTTTAAAAGTTCTGATCTGACTTTTTCAAAGTTCTATTTCAAACTTTTCAAACTTTTTCTTTTCTCTCTCCAACGAGGCAAGGCTCCACATAGAGATTTTTGTCGTTTTCCTCCGTTCTTTTTGCAAAATCTCTCTCTCCTCAAGTCGGTAAGACCCTTGTGCCCTTCCTTTTGAATTTATTTTCATCTTTTCATGCATAAATCCATGCATTTGAGGGCGTTTTTCGCACTTTGCCATTTTTGGGATTTTCTGTTGATTCAAGCCCTATTTTATGAAATTGATCATTGGGTTTTTGTGGGGACACTTCATAAACATGATTATTACCTGTTAATTGGATCAATTTTGAGTTTGGTGAAAAATTGAAAAATCTAGGGTTTGTTCTTGATCCGAATTGGGGCTTTTGTTAAATTGAGAAGAATTTGATGAAATTGGCTTGTTGTGTAGTTGTAATTAAGCATTATAATCTATGTAATGTGTTTTATATTGCTCAATTCATCTTTTTGGTAAAAATTTCAACAAGTGGTTTTCAATTTTTGGGATTTTTGATAAAAATTCCATGTTCAAGCCAATTTTGTCAATTCAATCTCAATTGAACTTATTTGTTTACAGCATTAGATCATGAATCACAACATTATTAATGTTCATGCATCATATAGATTTTTGTTCTATATTTTTTATTGTGCTAATTTGCAGTCTGCCCTTGGTTCTGTTTTCTCTTGTTCTTTTTGGTTTTTCAATTTGTGTCTCTGTCCTTTCCTTAGCACTATGCCTAGGAAAACTAGAGCCCGTAGAGATGTTCCCTCACCTTCTCCTTCACCCCCTCCATCCTATGATCATGAGAAGTTTTCGAGTGAGAAAAACCAAGAGATTTATGAGAAGCTAAATGTTAGGAGAAAGATTTGGGCTGAGCGTTCTGTTCACTTAGATGAACTTGATCCTGCCATTAGGGCAAACTTTGAGCGTAGGGGCTGGTTACCCTTGGTGGATGTTTCTGATCCTCCTCCACCTTCTGCCTTGATTAGAGAGTTCTATTCGAACATCACTATCCGCATCTATGATTCCAACACTCTAGTCAAGAGTTGGATACGAGGCGTAGAGTACTCCATTACTCCTGAGGTAGTGGCTGATGCTCTAGGGGTACCATTGGTTCGACATCCTGTCTATCCATATGCCGTGTCTCCCGAGATTAGTGATGTCTTGTCTTACATCACTGGGACTACTGTTCAGTGGGGTTCTGATCCTCGGATCACTTCTGCTGAGCTCTCCGGGTTACACTATCTCTTCTTTAGGATAGCGTGTCATTCTATCTGGCCCATTTCCCATGTTCACACCATTCCTCTTGAGAGGTGTGTATTTTTGTACGCTCTGGTTACTGATGCTCCTATTAGTTTTCCCCATCTTTTTCTTCGTTCTTTGAACGATGTTTATAGGAGTTCATCTTCTGCTCATGCTCTTGTACATCCTATTTTCATTCATAGGATTCTCCTTCATCTTGATCTTGGTGGCTTCCCTTCCTCTGAGCCCGTTCATGTTATTGCTCCTATAGGTGCGTCTTTTCTTAGACAAAGGGCTGCTCATCTTCGAGCTGGTTCTAAACACCCTAGGTCTGAGCCCTCTAGTAGCGCACCTCCTCCTTCTTCTTCTGCAGGTCTTACTGGTGAGGATGTTCCTGATCCAGTTGGTGATGATGCTGCTGCTGCTGATGTTCCTCCACCTCCTTCGGCCGACTTCGATGTTCGTCGTACTTTGGAGACTGTCATGACCGTTCAGGCGGCTCATGGTCAGATTTTGGTGGACTTGCTAGATGAGTTTCGTGCTCTACGAGCTGACTTGGCGCGTCTTCATTCACCCTCACCACCTCCTTTTGATGGCGACTTGTGATTGCCCTTTGGCATTCCGTCACAAAAAGGGGGAATGGTATTTTTGACTTGTTGAGGGGTTTTTGTAGTTAGGGGGAGACTTTTGTTTTTGAGGAGCTTGTGGAGTTTTTTAGATTGTATCTAGGTGCTTCACTTTGTATATCATTTTTGGGGATATTCATGTTAGGGGGAGTAACATTGATTGATATACATGTTATTTTTGTTGATTCTTGTTGCTTTATGATTCACTGCTTATTGATTTATATTTATGAGTTGATCATTCATATATGTCTCTATTTTGTGTTGTGTGAATCTTACAAGAATGTTATACCTGTTGTTTTACTCTTTTCTGTCACACATGCGTTTATGCGTTTGTTGAGTATTTCAGGAATATACAGGTTGATTCAACTAAGCTGCTGTCTACACTTGCAACTGATGGATAGTAGTTAGGCTGAATTTGATTTTATGAGCATTATCTTTGTAAAGGGCTTTTACTTGTAAAACTTTGAGCTTTTAATTATGGTTTTGTCACGGATTGCCAAAGGGGGAGTTTGTTAGGTTCTAAGGTCTTAGGATTTTATGTATTTAGAACTCTAATTTGTAATGTTGGCAAACCATGATCAAAACATTGTATTTAGTCTTGTTTAGGCTTGCTCAAAGTTGGTTTATTATTGTACAGTTGGAATCGAGTGGCTGCAGAAGTACTTGGGACTTTTGGCCTGGCTCGATCGATCGAAGAATAGACTCGATCGATCGAAAATCGCACAGGTTGATTATTCTGCAGAATTTCCAACTCAGCCCTACTTCATTAAATGTTTAGGGTTTTATGTTTTACCCTAGGTATATAAACAAAACCCTAGCCACGTTTTTGAAGGTGGTCCATATTGTTATGTTGCTCATATTTGCCGTTTGTGTGAATCTCTTGTGAGATCTTTGAGGAGCTTTCCTTCACATAAACTTAGGGTTGTCAATATCTTGATGATCAACATAGTTGCAACCATTGGAACTTAAAAGAAAAGCAAGCGGGGAGCTTGTAGCTGATTGAGGAATTCAAGAAAGAAGTAGTCCGTGGATTCGGAGCCTGCGCGTGGTCGTGTCAGGAAGTTCGTACTGGTGGGTAGCATTAGGAAGTCGAGCGGGGAGCTTGTAGTCCTTTTGTAAGAACTTCAATTCTTTCATAGTGAATTCTGTTATGCCTTGAGGATCGGTGGATCAAATCCTCTCCAGGTTTTTACCGTGTGGTTTCCTGAGTGATCATATCTTGTGTTATTTATTTTCCGCTGCATTATTATTCTTGATATGATTGTTGAATTGCTTTAACCTAGAAATTGCATAATTTGACTAAGTAACAACTTGGCTAATTAATCTAGGCTACGCAATTTGGTTGTTTAAGGGGTCTAAATTCCTATCAGAATGAAAGCATAGACATTATTAAGACTAATGGCAAACTCATGCGATGTATGAGAATATATAATTATTTTAAGATGTGATATAATATATAATTTAGTTTCCAAATTTTATTGTAGATAATTTGCTCTCCCTATAAATTAAACAATTTCTAAAAGTAACTTATATCTCTCTATTTTTACAAATATATAATTTTATCATTTTTAGTGTTTTTGATTGATGTTATTCCTTTTTAATTGGTTTATATTCTCTAAAAAATTGTTATTATGCATTATATTTTCTTAATTTCTTTTGGTGCAACTAAAATTTTTAAGTTTCAATTTTATTATTCAAATTTCTCATTCTCTTAAGGAAATTATCATGATAGTCAAAATTTATCATATAACTACAATTGATATTACTCGTTTCTCAAAAAAAAAAAAAAAAAAAACAATTGATAATACTCTCAACCCAAATTTGTCTTTTCTCATTCTTAAGTAAGTACACAAAAGTGGACCAAAGTGGACCAAAATTGATCAAATTGGACAGGAATAGACCGAATGCTATGAGAAAAAAGCCACATAACTGAATTTTAAGAGGGGAACCTAAGAAACAGCAATACCTAAGTTTTGTCCATTAGTAAAAGTTACTCAAAAAATTAGACATGGTAAATGGTAGGGTTGGGTCAATCGAGTTGCATGCCAAAATGGACCATTTTAAACGGGCTAAAAACGGGTTGTGTCAATCGGTTTACGGGTCGAGTTTACCCATATCTTCACTTTAAAAAAAAAAAATTTTAAAAAACAAATAAATGCCAAATTTATAGAGAGAATGTATCAAATCAATCATCGCACCTAATAGTTTGATATCCTTTTTTTTTTTTTTTTTCATTAAGTGGACACCTACTATTATTTTACTATTTGTTACTAACTTACTATTATACATGTGAAGGGAAAAAAATAAACATACCAAAAAACCATAAAGCTTTCCATATTCTTGCAATTCCGACAATTTGAGTATAGCTAAAATTCTTTATAGTCATGATAACAAAATTTTCCATGTAATGTTGTTAATAACTTACAGCCAGAATACTTATAATTACTGTTAGGTTCTAAGGTCTTAGGATTTTATGTATTTAGAACTCTAATTTGTAATGTTGGCAAACCATGATCAAAACATTGTATTTAGTCTTGTTAAGGCTTGCTCAAAGTTGGTTTATTATTGTACAGTTGGAATCGAGTGGCTGCAGAAGTACTTGGGACTTTTGGCCTGGCTCGATCGATCGAAGATTAGACTCGATCGATCGAAAATCGCACAGGTTGAATTTTCTGCAGAATTTCCAACTCAGCCCTACTTCATTAAACGTTTAGGGTTTTATGTTTTTACCCTAGGTATATAAACAAAACCCTAGCCACGTTTTTGAGGTTGTCCATATTGTTATTGTTGCTCATATTTTCTGTTTTGTGTAAATCTCTTGTGAGATCTTAGAGGAACTTTCCTTTACACAAAGCTTAGGGTTTTCAAGGTAGAGATGATTTCAACATCTTGAAGATCAACTTAGTTGCAACCATTGGAACTTAAAAGAAAAGCAAGCGGGGAGCTTGTAGCTGATTGAAGAATTCAAGAAAGAAGTAGTCCGTGGATTCGGAGCCTACGCGTGGTCGTGTCAGGAAGTTCGTACTGGTGGGTAGCATTAGGAAGTCGAGCGGGGAGCTTGTAGTCCTTCTGTAAGAACTTCAATTCTTTCATAGTGAATTCTGTTATGCCTTGAGGATCGGTGGGTCAAATCCTCCCCAGGTTTTTACCGTGTGGTTTCCTGGGTGATCATATCTTGTGTTATTTATTTTCCGCTGCATTATTATTCTTGATATGATTGTTGAATTGCTTTAACCTAGAATTACTTAATTTGACTAAGTAACAACTTGGCTAATTAATCTAGGCTACGCAATTTGGTTGTTTTTAGGGGTCTAAATAACCTATCAAGTGGTATCAGAGCGGGTTGCTCTTTGTTTGTTGTAGATCTTTTGATCTAAGAGCTGATCCTTGACCCCTGCTGTCATGGATAATTTGAAGTGTCTTTCTGCTCATGCTTCTGCTGATTTTATTGATGACTGTGATGTTTTGAATAAAAAGGACACTGTTGTTTCTGTTGATTTTTTTGATGCTTTTGAAACTCTTCGTAAGGAATTATCTAAATCTTTGAAAATTTCTAAGAAATTCAAAGAAGAGTTAAAATTGACTAATCTTGAAAAAGAGGAATTGTTTGTTAGATTAGATGAGTCTAATAAAAAGAATGATTTTTTGAGAAATCAAATTTCCTCTCAAGATGAGAAGATGAAAAGTTTGGAACAAAAGTTAGCTGAGGCTGAAGCTAAATTGGAAAATTTGTCTAATACCAAACTTGCTGATGATAACAGAAGTGTTTCTGTTTCTCTTAAGCCTAAAATTGAAAAAGTTTATATCCCTCCTTTCAAGAGGAATAATAATGAAAAGGCTTATTTTGCTAGGTTAGACAAAGGTAAAAGTTCTGATGTAGACGCTGAAGTTTCTACACCTAAGTCTAAACCTACTGTTAGAGAGCATAAGAATTTTGTTTTTGTGCCTACTTGTCACCATTGTGGTGTTGTTGGTCATATTAGACCAAACTGCTCTTTGTTGAGGCAAAAACCAAAATCTGAGACTAGATTTGTTGTTAGGAATACTGATATTCCTAAATTTGTTCCTGTTTGTCACTTTTGTGGTGTCTTCGGTCACATTCGTCCTAATTGTCATAAATTGAAATTTAAACATTCTGTGTTTCAATCTAGGACATGTGATGATATTTCTCCTGCCATAAGTCCAAATAAATTATTTCATATGCTTTTGAAAAATTTGAGCTTGTTGGCTTGTGAAAGGAATTTGCAAGATTTCAGTCTCTCTCAGAAAATTGGTGTAGTTCCTCAAATACACTCCACTTCTCATGGATTTTCACCTACAAAGCCGAAGACTCGTGCTAGATGGGTGAGAAAAGATTCTCCAAGGTGAGTGTTGCTAACTTGTCCTTGATTTAATTCTTTCAATTAAATGTGGACATGTTTTGTTTTTGTTTTTGGTTGTTTTGTTTTTTAGGTTGTTTTTTTAATTTAAAAAAAAAAAAATCCAAAAACATTGAAAAATTTCAAAAAGACAAAAATATTTTATTTTGTGTCTTGTTTTATTTTTCTTGAGGATTACATGAATTATGATATCTCTCTTGATTTAGAATATGCTTGACATTGTGGAGAAACTTGAATAGTTTGTGCTAAGCTATTTTTGATTTTGTGTGAGTATGTACTAGTTTGTACATGTACTCAAGGGTTAATTAAGAAATTTATATTTCTTGTTTGTGTACCCTCTATAGCTTAGTTTTTGCACTATCATGCATTTCTTTTGCATTGTTCATTTAGCACAATATGTGTTTTTTGTCTTTGGTCATAAATTTTTTTAAAATCTCAACAAGTGGTTATAAAGTTTGTTAAAACCAAAAAGATTTTTGTGTTTTGTATTATATATCTTGGATTTATAATCAAGGATTGGCCATATTATCTTTACATAACATGTTTATGTACCTTGTTTAGCTTTGATGAGCTTATTTATTGCACTTTACTAGTTGAAGTTTTGTAGTGCATGTTGTGTGGGAAAGATGTTTATGGTGTTTATCACTTTGTCTTGATCTTGAAGTCACATGTTATTTGACTGTCGGACTTGATCCTTTTGAGAAAGGCATAAATAACCATCTCACCACTGTTCACTAGCCAATCATGAACACCTTAGTGCATATCATAAGATTTTGTGCTCGAGAAAGTGTAGCACATGCACAAAAAGAACATAAGGTGTAGCCTCTTTAAATGCTTAATGCTTAAAACTGGTGTGTACTATTAGGCTTGATGCCAATTCACTTAATTCAAACCGGTGTGTACTATTAGGCTTTATGCCAAATTTCACCTAAATAATGGGGCAAAAATACAAGAAACTTACATGATTGCAAGCTTTTGTTCTAGGAGATGTGGGAGTTATAGGATGTAACTCTTTAGGTGATAGTCTCTTTTAAATTCTATGTGATGAATTTTGTAGACTTTGTGATTGATTGCTATTCACATATCACCTCACATGTATCTCAAGTTTTTGCTAGTTGCACACACTACACAAGTTACTCTTTGTTAAACTTGGTACATTATATTGTGTGTGATTTTGGTGTGGCCATCCAAGATTAAAAGTTCCTTGATTTTAATGCAAAATGTGTTTCAAGTTTGAAAATTTTGAAAATATCTTGAGATTTGTGCAGAACATATTTGTTGCTTAAGAAAATTTCAATGGGAGAATGATTGAAACTTGTTTTTGAGAAAATTGGATTTAAAATTTGGGGTTTTGAAAAAGCATTCCATCTCATACTCATGCATTTTGTTTTCATTGTTTAATGCTTTGAGGAGTTGTTTTTCAAAATTAGGTTTGTGTCTTTCAAAACTGTGTTTTTTCTCAAAATTTAGTGAGCCTCTGCCCAGTTCGATCGATCCAGTCTGATTTTCGATCGATCGAAAAAGTGCTTTAATTTGTTTAAAAATGACTGTTTCATTCGATCGATCGAATGTATTTTTCGATCAATCGAAAGTCGCGAATCAAGTTTTTAAAAAGGATTTGTTCTTGATCCGAATTGGGGCTTTTGTGAAATTGAGTTGAATTTGATGAAATTGGCTTGTTGTTTGGATGTAATTAAGCATTATACTCTGTGAGTTGTGTTATGTGATGCTCAATTCATCAATTTGTTTAAAAAATTCAACAAGTGGTTTTCATTTTTTTTGGTTTTTGTTAGAAACTCTATGCTCAAACCAATTTTGTCAATTTAATCTCAATTGAACTTAATTGCTCACTGCATTTGTGTTTAGGATTCACATGCATTGCATTGTTTTTGTATCCATCTTGCAGTTTTGCAGTCATATCTCTCATTGTTTTCACACATAGCATGCATACAATTTGCTAAATTGGGTACTCAACTTGATTTAAAAATTGATTGATTAATTTTTGAGTTTTGTACATTCTAGTATATGCTATTTCTTATGTGTGAACTGTAGAAAATATTTTTCTTAAGAGATATGATGGATAATCAATGTGCAAATATTTTCTCTACTCATGCAACTGTTTATGGGTCACATAATGCCATGTTTGCATTTTATTGAAAGAGAGAATATTTTTTCTTCATGTGTATCCTCACCTTAGTTTTTAACTTTGGATTATGTGTTTTTAACTTTGATCCTGTTGGTGATGCTGCTGATCCCCCCCCTTTATTTTTCCCCAAAACTGTTTTTCCTAAAACTTGTTTTGTTTTTCCTATTTTTATAGGGGGAGAAAAGTTTTTTTTACCTGTGTTGTTCATAGGGGGAGTTGTCTCTATTTTCTATAGAGCTGGATTTTTTTTGGTCCCCTTGATTCTCTGTTTTCTCTTATCCTTTGTTGCGTGTGTTGACTGTTTACTCTTTGTATGAGTTGTCTTTGTCAATACGTGACAAAAAGGGGGAGAAAGTATTGATTTATGGGAATCATGTTTGTCTTGTTTAGGGGGAGTTGAAATTATTTTTGAATGAGAAGAAAATAAAAACTTTTTGTTGTATCTAACTTAGGGGGAGAGTTAGGTTACTTATGTTTTTATTTATGTTTCTTGTTTCACTTCTTATTGATTTATACTTATGAGTTCTTCATTGGTATATGTCTTTATTTTGTGCTATGTGAAATCAAGAATTTATTTTTGTTGATTTACTGTTTTTCTGTCACACATGCGTTTATGCGTTTGTTGAGTGTTTCAGGAAATATACAGGTTGATTCAATTGAGCTGCTGTCTACACTTGCAACTAATGGATAGTAGTTAGGTTGGATTTGTTGTTATGAGCATTATTTTTGTAATGGGCTTTTTACTTGTAAACTTTGAGCTTTTAATTTGTGTTTTGTCACGGATTGCCAAAGGGGGAGTTTGTTAGGTTCTAAGGTCTTAGGATTTTATGTATTTAGAACTCTAATTTGTAATGTTGGCAAACCATGATCAAAACATTGTATTTAGTCTTGTTAAGGCTTGCTCAAAGTTGGTTTATTATTGTACAGTTGGAATCGAGTGGCTGCAGAAGTACTTGGGACTTTTGGCCTGGCTCGATCGATCGAAGATTAGACTCGATCGATCGAAAATCGCACAGGTTGAATTTTCTGCAGAATTTCCAACTCAGCCCTACTTCATTAAACGTTTAGGGTTTTATGTTTTTACCCTAGGTATATAAACAAAACCCTAGCCACGTTTTTGAGGTTGTCCATATTGTGATTGTTGCTCATATTTTCTGTTTTGTGTAAATCTCTTGTGAGATCTTAGAGGAGCTTTCCTTTACACAAAGCTTAGGGTTTTCAAGGTAGAGATGATTTCAACATCTTGAAGATCAACTTAGTTGCAACCATTGGAACTTAAAAGAAAAGCAAGCGGGGAGCTTGTAGCTGATTGAAGAATTCAAGAAAGAAGTAGTCCGTGGATTCGGAGCCTGCGCGTGGTCGTGTCAGGAAGTTCGTACTGGTGGGTAGCATTAGGAAGTCGAGCGGGGAGCTTGTAGTCCTTCTGTAAGAACTTCAATTCTTTCATAGTGAATTCTGTTATGCCTTGAGGATCGGTGGGTCAAATCCTCCCCAGGTTTTTACCGTGTGGTTTCCTGGGTGATCATATCTTGTGTTATTTATTTTCCGCTGCATTATTATTCTTGATATGATTGTTGAATTGCTTTAACCTAGAATTGCTTAATTTGACTAAGTAACAACTTGGCTAATTAATCTAGGCTACGCAATTTGGTTGTTTTTAGGGGTCTAAATAACCTATCAATTACAAATTTACAATTTGTAACAAAAAGTATATATTTTAAATTTATACACTTCAGATTCAAAGCTCACTAATGATATCATTCTCATAAAAGAACCCAAAAAAAAAAAAACTAAATGGCATGGATCATGTTAAGTTATCAGCCTTTTTAAGTGCCTAAATTCCTGTTGCCATTATACCTTTGTTGTGTTTTGTGCTAATTAGACACTTAGACTTAGACTTTGTGTTGGTAATAGTTAGTAGTTAACTTAGTCTTAGATTTCTGGCTAGTTAGTACTTAGTATTTAACTTAGTTAGTGTTAGTCTATTAGATAGTTAGTACTTAGCAGTGTAGACAGTATAGTAGAAGTTGTAGTCTTGTAGATGTTTTAGTTTTTCCTTTTGCATTTTTTTTTTTTCCTTTCATTTAACTCTTTTTTTTTTTAATAAATGGGGCAAACAGCATTGCATTATGCCTTTATGTCAATGTTATGCACCTAGCACCTTGCCATGTAGTTTAAATATTTTTTTAGGGAAAAAAAGTTTAGAAAACAAGTTGGGTCACTGGTTAGTTGGGTCGGGTCGGCCTGAAAAAATGGGAGGGCCTTAGGTTGACCTATTTTCTATTCAGGCCAAAAAATTCGAGTTCGAGCCAGGTAAAAACAAATAATTCAGATCTAGTCAACAAATTTCTGCCCGTTTTACCCTATCTACAAAATAATCAATAATAACCCTAAGGAGCCCAAATTGTGAAGGGCTCCCACGTTTTATCTAATTATATTAGTTCTTTGATTCCCCAAAAATATGGGTTAATTAAATGAATAAATTAAAGCCCAAATTATAGCCAAAAAATAAGGAAAACAAACGTAGAGAAAAATTTTGGGGAAAGGAGGGTAATGAATTATACCCAAAATATAAAAAACAGAAAAGATAAATTCTTTAGGACCTAGAAGCTGAAATCTCTCTCCCTCTCTCTTCCTCTTACAACAAAACATAAAAAAAACCACCAAAAATATGTTAATCTCACTTGAATTTTGTTTTTTAATCTTCGCCTTAGCCCTCAAAATGCATAGAGCTGCCCCTGTCATTTGGGTTTCCTTTATTTTATTTTGAATATTTTTTTTTTATGGGAGAGATGTAAAAACATTGGTAGATTGGAATTATTAGTTCAAACACTCTACGGAAACAATAGAATAGATTCCCTTGGTTTTTGTATAATAAAAGAGAATTAAAGTTTTGACCAAAATCTTCCCAAGAAAGCATCTTCAAATTTTGTACTTTTGTTTCATGTTGCTGTTGGTATGTTACATATTAGGTGTTGAACTAGATGAAACGAGGATAGAAAATACTATCACTAGATGTTCCAAAATCTTTTCAATTAGTTTGAACATATATATATGTTCAAACTAATTGAAAGTAACCAAAGAGTCTAGAAAGTAATCAAGTTGCAAGACTAGTCAACCTGAAACTCTCTTGTGGTGTTAATTAAAGTTTTTACTGTTGCAGGCTTAGCTATTTTCTATCAGTGATTAAACAATTAATTGTTTAGCAGAGAAGGAGGCCGCTAGCTCTCTATATAAGGATGCAAAGAGTGATAGCATTGCAGTGCAATATAAACAAAGGAAAAAGAAATTCACCCAGTGAGAGAAAGAGATGAATATTAGCTTGATTTCCTTCTTAATTCATATAATAACAGTGTTTGCAATTCAAGAAGCTTGCCATGGAGAACCATTGAGGCAAGATTATTACAGGGAGTGTTGTCCTTACGTCGAGGACATTGTCAAGGAGGTCACTTGGAAATATGTTGCACAGGATTTGACTTTGGCGGCCACATTACTGAGGCTACATTTTCATGATTGTTTTGTTAGGGTAATCCATGCATGTGTGTGTATATATATATATATCACACTCTACTATTAACTCATGATAACATTACACATTCATCTCTTCAATTTTTTCCTCCAATTATCACTATTCAATCCACTTAATGTATGTAAACAAAAATGGAATATAATGTTTCGGATACATACAATATCACACTCACAATATATGGGTCCAATCCACCTATAAGACCCACACACTGTAAGTATGACACCACTTGAATTTGTAACATTAGATATTGCCTCCCTTTAAACTATCAGCATTTCATTTACTTTCAACTTTCTAATGTTTTGTTATTTTTGCAATGTTAGGAATACAACTTTTTTAACAGTCTGATAGGTTATTTAGACCCCTTAAACAACCAAATTGCGTAGCCTAGATTAATTAGCCAAGTTGTTACTTAGTCAAATTAAGCAATTCTAGGTTAAAGCAATCAAATAATCATATCATGTATATAAAACAAATAAAGCAGCGGAAATAATAAAGAACACAAGATATGATCACCCAGGAAACCACACGGTAAAAACCTGGGGAGGATTTGACCCACCGATCCTCAAGGCAAACAAGAATTCACTATGAAAGAATTGAAGTTCTTACAGAAGGACTACAAGCTCCCCGCTCGACTTCCTAATGCTACCCACCAGTACGAACTTCCTGACACGACCACGCGCAGGCTCCGAATCCACGGACTACTTCTTTCTTGAATTCTTCAATCAGCTACAAGCTCCCCGCTTGCTTTTCTTTTAAGTTCCAATGGTTGCAACTAAGTTGATCTTCAAGATGTTGAAATCATCTCTACCTTGAAAACCCTAAGCTTTGTGTAAAGGAAAGCTCCTCTAAGATCTCACAAGAGATTTACACAAAACAGAAAATATGAGCAACAATAACAATATGGACAACATCAAAAACGTGGCTAGGGTTTTGTTTATATACCTAGGGTAAAAACATAAAACCCTAAACGTTTAATGAAGTAGGGCTGAGTTGGAAATTCTGCAGAAAATTCAACCTGTGCGATTTTCGATCGATCGAGTCTAATCTTCGATCGATCGAGCCAGGCCAAAAGTCCCAAGTACTTCTGCAGCCACTCGATTCCAACTGTACAATAATAAACCAACTTTGAGCAAGCCTTAACAAGACTAAATACAATGTTTTGATCATGGTTTGCCAACATTACAAATTAGAGTTCTAAATACATAAAATCCTAAGACCTTAGAACCTAACACAGTCTATTTCACAATTTATTAAAGTGATAAGTTATTATTGTTATAATATCACTTTTATATAGACTCATCACCAATATCATTTTTACTATGTACTATTTGTAATGTACCATCTCAAATTCTCAATTATTACTGTGAAAAAGGTTGTTAAAATTTTATGCCAATATCTGCTCTTTTTATTACTTAATTCTCTTTTCCTGTCAAGAAATCATCTCATGTGATGGACATGCAAACAATAATTTGTAAAAAAAAAAAAAAAAATAGAAAGTGATCTTGCAAATTTTCTTAATTAATTTTACAAAAGCCTATCGAATGTATATATATTTGACCTTTGAAAGTCAAAATGTGTAGAATCCTTCCTATATATCACATTTATTTAAACCATGCATGATACTTAATTTGATAGTATTTCTAAGCATGTATGTCTTTTGAATTATATGTTAGGGTTGTGATGCCTCAGTATTGCTTGACTCTACAACACAAAATACAGCTAAAAAGGATGCACTTCCAAATCAATCCCTGCAAAAAAAAGTATTCAACATGGTAGACGATATCAAAGCTGAAGTAGAGAAGAAATGCCTTGAAATTATCTCATGTGCTGATATCGTGGCCTTAGCTGCTAGAGACTCAGTTTCATTCCAAGTAAGCTTTGGAAAATTATGGACAAAATTGCAAAATGCCCCTTTTGGGCAAACTAAGCAGCATTTTGCCCTCTTTCTCAAACTAATTAGGGAAATGCCCCTCTTTTGAAAATCGAGTTTCTGAAAATCGATTTAGGCCCTATAGCGGCGTTTTTAAGGAGTCTATAGTGACGTTTTCAGGACTTATAGTGACATTTTGTAACTCGATTTATAAGAAATCGAGTTATAGGTAAAAAAAAATTAAAAAAATTGCCTATAACTCGATTTCTTATAAATAGAGTTACAAAACGTCACTATAGGTATTGAAAATGTCACTATAGGTCCTTAAAAACGCCGCTATAGGGCTCCAAAAATTTTTTTTTTATAACTCGATTTTGAGAAAATCGAGTTTCAAAAGAGGGGCATTTCCCTAATTAGTTTGAGAAAGCGGGCAAAACGCTGCTTAGTTTGCCCAAAAGGGGCATTTTGCAATTTTGTCCGGAAAATTATCTAGTAATCTGGATCAATATTTGGACGCAGTTCCATTTTTATTTATGTACAGAGAAATTATTAAGCTTAACAATAATGTTCTAGGGATATGATCACTGCAGTATAAGATATCATTGTGGGAAGTGCCACTGGGAAAAAGAGATGGAACCATATCACATGCTTCGGAAGCCATTGCCAACATCCCTCCACCAACTTCCAATTTTAATCAACTCAAACAAAATTTTGCTAGCAAAGGCCTCGACATTCTCGATCTTGTAGTTTTATCAGGTAGAAATATAGAACAAAAGAAAGAAAAGTTTAAATTAAATATTTGATTATCAAACCTTTGTTTCAAATTGTCTTTATACTTTAAAATATTTTATTTTAATCCAATGACAGACCCAAGATTTCAAGCTAAGGGGGCTAGAGTACAATAAAAAAAACAAACAAAAAACTCCAAATAAGTATCTATATAGTATTAACAAACTATCAATCAAGATAAATACACAGAATTATTGTTGCTTAATACATTTAGATGCAATCATTTATGAACAAAGACAAAAAAAACACAAAACACCTTCATTTTTTAATACATTATAGTGCAATTATCTATGCAATCTCAATTTATAGATTTTACTAGTTTTCAATTTATAAATTCATCTAATTTAAAAATATTAGTTATAGCAGCATGAGTTAACAATATGGGCTAATGGGCTGATAATCTTGGAGGGGAGAGGTCCAACTATTAAAATGAAAATATTATACCTAAAATGAAAAGATTATAATAATAACTTATAAGGCCTCAAGTTAATGTTGAAGATCAAATATGATATAATTTAGCCACACCCAAACAAACAAACAAAAAGTAATAGAAAAAAAATATATATATCACTTTTACGATGGCTACAAAAATCAAGTTATTTAAATTCCTCTTTCATGTAAAAGTAATATTACTTTTACATGGACTCACTGCTTTTTTCCATCACTCATAATCAATCATATCAGATAGTTGTTATCAAAAAAAAAAATCATATCAAATAGTTGTGAATATAGGTGTGGCACAGGTTATGGTCTTAGAATTTTGAAAAGTGTTACACCCACAAAATTTTCACAACAATTCTATAACAAATCTTAAATGGTAAGTTATTACTAGTCTCAATTTGAACCCACCAGTAAAATTATTAATTTATCCACCAGTAACTCCTAATAATAATCTGTCACGTAAAATTTTTTTTAAAAATGTTGTGGACATCATAGCATTTCTCTACAATTTTTCATTTAAAAAAAAAAAAAACTATTTATTTTCCGACCCAACATTATCAGCACCCTTGTGAATGATTCACTTCTCTATAACGATATAACTGCCCATAAAATAATTAAATTCCTAAATTACCCTTATCGTTTAAAGCGTTCTCTTTGAACTTTTCCAATTACCATGCATTGGTTTTCTTCTCTATTTCTAACAGTTCCGATGGGAAAGAAAAAGAAAAAAGACGAAGTACCCGATAAGGTTTCTTAAATTATATTTATCATAATATCACTTTTTTTTTTTTTTTTTTTGGAATTTCTATTAAGAATCAGAGTGACAGAATTACATTTTCCTAATTATTTTTCAATGTTTTAGGTTGTTGTTGTCGAATACAAAGTGTCAATGTATTGTAATGCATGTGAAAGAACCGTTGCCAAAGCCATCTCCAAATGTAAAGGCACTCTTTTCTTTTAAAACCCATAATTTTTTTGTTTTGTTTATGCTATTATATTTTTTTGTATGTTTGCTAATTTTATACTTCGTAAGGGGTGGAGAAATTTACGACAGACATGAAGAAACACAGGGTTGTAGTGACGGGTCGGATTGATCCACAGAAGGTTTTGAAGAAATTAAAGAAGAAAACAGGGAAGAAAGTAGAGATTATAGTTAAGAAGGAAGATGCATCAAAAGAATCTAATGAGGGGGCTTCAAAACTTGATTCTAATCCACCAATTTTGTTTGATTGTTGCAAAGATGATGAATGGTTAATGATGTTTAGCGATGAGAACCCAAATGCATGTTCCATCATGTACATCAGATATACATGTTTATTACAGGTGTACTGTTTTTTTTTTTTTATATATATAGTATCACTTAATATACAATGTTATACTTTTTTGTGTGTTTGCTAATTCTAAATATTATAAGTGGATAAAGTAATTTGAAAATTAGCAGGAGAGTAGTCCTATTTTTTAGGTAATGTTTTAGTGGAAATTAGAACTAGTCTCAATTTGAACCCACCAGTAAAATTATTAATTTATCCACCAGTAACTCCTAATAATAATCTGTCACGTAAAATTTTTTGTAAAAATATTGTGGACATCATAGCATTTCTCTACAATTTTTCTTTCAAAAAAAAATAATAATAAAATAACTGTTTATTTTCCGACCCAACATTATCGGCACCCTTGTGAATGATTCGCTTCTCTATAACGATATAACTGCCCATAAAATAATTAAATTCCTAAATTACCCTTATCGTTTAAAGCGTTCTCTTTGAACTTTTCCAATTACCATGCATTGGTTTTCTTCTCTATTTCTAACAGTTCCGATGGGAAAGAAAAAGAAAAAAGACGAAGTACCCGATAAGGTTTCTTAAATTATATTTATCATAATATCACCTTTTTTTTTTTTTCGGAATTTCTATTAAGAATCATAGTGACAGAATTACATTTTCCTAATTATTTTTCAATGTTTTAGGTTGTTGTTGTCGAATACAAAGTGTCAATGTATTGTAATGCATGTGAAAGAACCGTTGCCAAAGCCATCTCCAAATGTAAAGGTACTCTTTTCTTTTAAAATCCATAATTTTTTTGTTTTGTTTATGGTATTATATTTTTTTGTGTGTTTGCTAAGTTTATACTTCGTAAGGGGTGGAGAAATTTACGACAGACATGAAGAAACACAGGGTTGTGGTATCCACAGAAGGTTTTGAAGAAATTAAAGAAGAAAACAGGGAAGAAAGTAGAGATTATAGTTAAGAAGGAAGATGCATCAAAAGAATCTAATGAGGGGGTTTCAAAACTTGATTCTATTCCACCAATTTTGTTTGATTGTTGCAAAGATGATGAATGGTTAATGATGTTTAGCGATGAGAACCCAAATGCATGTTCCATCATGTAGATCAGATATACATGTTTATTACAGGTGTACTGTTTTTTTTTTTTTTTTATATATAGTATCACTTAATATACAATGTTATACTTTTTTGTGTGTTTGCTAATTCTAAATATTATAAGTGGATAAAGTAATTTGAAAATTAGCAGGAGAGTAGTCCTATTTTTTTGGTAATGTTTTAGTGGAAATTAGTCCTAGTCTCAATTTGAACCCACCAGTAAAATTATTAATTTATCCACCAGTAACTCCTAATAATAATCTGTCACGTAAAATTTTTTGTAAAAATGTTGTGGACATCATAGCATTTCTCTACAATTTTTCGTTTAAAAAAAAAAAAAAAAAAACTGTTTATTTTCAGACCCAACATTATCGGCACCCTTGTGAATGATTCGCTTCTCTATAACGATATAACTGCCCATAAAATAATTAAATTCCTAAATTACCCTTATCGTTTAAAGCGTTCTCTTTGAACTTTTCCAATTACCATGCATTGGTTTTCTTCTCTATTTCTAACAGTTCCGATTGGAAAGAAAAAGAAAAAGACGAAGTACCCGATAAGGTTTCTTAAATTATATTTATCATAATATCACTTTCTTTTTCTTTTTTTTTTTGGAATTTCTATTAAGAATCATAGTGACAGAATTACATTTTCCTAATTATTTTTCAATGTTTTAGGTTGTTGTTGTCGAATACAAAGTGTCAATGTATTGTAATGCATGTGAAAGAACCGTTGCCAAAGCCATCTCCAAATGTAAAGGTACTCTTTTCTTTTAAAACCCATAATTTTTTTGTTTTGTTTATGGTATTATATTTTTTTTTGTGTTTGCTAATTTTATACTTCGTAAGGGGTGGAGAAATTTACGACAGACATGAAGAAACACAGGGTTGTGGTGACGGGTCGGATTGATCCACAGAAGGTTTTGAAGAAATTAAAGAAGAAAACAGGGAAGAAAGTAGAGATTATAGTTAAGAAGGAAGATGCATCAAAAGAATCTAATGAGGGGGCCTCAAAACTTGATTCTAATCCACCAATTTTGTTTGATTGTTGCAAAGATGATGAATGGTTAATGATGTTTAGCGATGAGAACCCAAATGCATGTTCCATCATGTAGATCAGATATACATGTTTATTACAGGTGTACTGTTTTTTTTTTTTTATATATATAGTATCCCTTAATATAGAATGTTATACTTTTTTGTGTGTTTGCTAATTCCAAATATTATAAGTGGATAAAGTAATTTGAAAATTAGCAGGAGAGTAGTCCTATTTTTTAGGTAATGTTTTAGTGGAAATTAGAACTAGTCTCAATTTGAACCCACCAGTAAAATTATTAATTTATCCACCAGTAACTCCTAATAATAATCTGTCACGTAAAATTTTTTGTAAAAATATTGTGGACATCATAGCATTTCTCTACAATTTTTCTTTCAAAAAAAAATAATAATAAAATAACTGTTTATTTTCCGACCCAACATTATCGGCATCCTTGTGAATGATTCGCTTCTCTATAACGATATAACTGCCCATAAAATAATTAAATTCCTAAATTACCCTTATCGTTTAAAGCGTTCTCTTTGAACTTTTCCAATTACCATGCATTGGTTTTCTTCTCTATTTCTAACAGTTCCGATGGGAAAGAAAAAGAAAAAAGACGAAGTACCCGATAAGGTTTCTTAAATTATATTTATCATAATATCACCTTTTTTTTTTTTTTTTCGGAATTTCTATTAAGAATCATAGTGACAGAATTACATTTTCCTAATTATTTTTCAATGTTTTAGGTTGTTGTTGTCGAATACAAAGTGTCAATGTATTGTAATGCATGTGAAAGAACCGTTGCCAAAGCCATCTCCAAATGTAAAGGTACTCTTTTCTTTTAAAATCCATAATTTTTTTGTTTTGTTTATGGTATTATATTTTTTTGTGTGTTTGCTAAGTTTATAATTCGTAAGGGGTGGAGAAATTTACGACAGACATGAAGAAACACAGGGTTGTGGTGACGGGTCGGATTGATCCACAGAAGGTTTTGAAGAAATTAAAGAAGAAAACAGGGAAGAAAGTAGAGATTATAGTTAAGAAGGAAGATGCATCAAAAGAATCTAATGAGGGGGTTTCAAAACTTGATTCTATTCCACCAATTTTGTTTGATTGTTGCAAAGATGATGAATGGTTAATGATGTTTAGCGATGAGAACCCAAATGCATGTTCCATCATGTAGATCAGATATACATGTTTATTACAGGTGTACTGTTTTTTTTTTTTTTTATATATAGTATCACTTAATATACAATGTTATACTTTTTTGTGTGTTTGCTAATTCTAAATATTATAAGTGGATAAAGTAATTTGAAAATTAGCAGGAGAGTAGTCCTATTTTTTTGGTAATGTTTTAGTGGAAATTAGTCCTAGTCTCAATTTGAACCCACCAGTAAAATTATTAATTTATCCACCAGTAACTCCTAATAATAATCTGTCACGTAAAATTTTTTGTAAAAATGTTGTGGACATCATAGCATTTCTCTACAATTTTTCGTTTAAAAAAAAAAAAAAAAAAAAAAAACTGTTTATTTTCAGACCCAACATTATCGGCACCCTTGTGAATGATTCGCTCCTCTATAACGATATAACTGCCCATAAAATAATTAAATTCCTAAATTACCCTTATCGTTTAAAGCGTTCTCTTTGAACTTTTCCAATTACCATGCATTGGTTTTCTTCTCTATTTCTAACAGTTCCGATTGGAAAGAAAAAGAAAAAGACGAAGTACCCGATAAGGTTCCTTAAATTACATTTATCATAATATCACTTTCTTTTTCTTTTCTTTTTTGGAATTTCTATTAAGAATCATAGTGACAGAATTACATTTTCCTAATTATTTTTCAATGTTTTAGGTTGTTGTTGTCGAATACAAAGTGTCAATGTATTGTAATGCATGTGAAAGAACCGCTGCCAAAGCCATCTCCAAATGTAAAGGTACTCTTTTCTTTTAAAATCCATAATTTTTTTGTTTTGTTTATGGTATTATATTTTTTTGTGTGTTTGCTAATTTTATACTTCGTAAGGGGTGGAGAAATTTACGACAGACATGAAGAAACACAGGGTTGTGGTGACGGGTCGGATTGATCCACAGAAGGTTTTGAAGAAATTAAAGAAGAAAACAGGGAAGAAAGTAGAGATTATAGTTAAGAAGGAAGATGCATCAAAAGAATCTAATGAGGGGGCCTCAAAACTTGATTCTAATCCACCAATTTTGTTTGATTGTTGCAAAGATGATGAATGGTTAATGATGTTTAGCGATGAGAACCCAAATGCATGTTCCATCATGTAGATCAGATATACATGTTTATTACAGGTGTACTGTTTTTTTTTTTTTTATATATATAGTATCCCTTAATATAGAATGTTATACTTTTTTGTGTGTTTGCTAATTCTAAATATTATAAGTGGATAAAGTAATTTGAAAATTAGCAGGAGAGTAGTCCTATTTTTTAGGTAATGTTTTAATGGAAATTAGTCCTACTCTAAATTTGAACCCACCAGTAAAATTATTAATTTATCCACCAGTAACTCCTAACAATAATCTGTCCCGTAAAATTTTTTTCTAAAAATGTTGTGGACATCATAGCATTTCTCTACAATTTTTCGTTTAAAAAAAAAAAAAAAACTGTTTATTTTCAGACCCAACATTATCGGCACCCTTGTGAATGATTCGCTTCTCTATAACGATATAACTGCCCATAAAATAATTAAATTCCTAAATTACCCTTATCGTTTAAAGCGTTCTCTTTGAACTTTTCCAATTACCATGCATTGGTTTTCTTCTCTATTTCTAACAGTTCCGATGGGAAAGAAAAAGAAAAAAGACAAAGTACCCGATAAGGTTCCTTAAATTATATTTATCATAATATCACTTTTTTTTTTTTTTTTTTGAATTTCTATTAAGAATCATAGTGACAGAATTACATTTTCCTAATTATTTTTCAATGTTTTAGGTTGTTGTTGTCGAATACAAAGTGTCAATGTATTGTAATGCATGTGAAACAACCGTTGCCAAAGCCATCTCCAAATGTAAAGGTACTCTTTTCTTTTAAAACCCGTAATTTTTTTGTTTTGTTTATGGTATTATATTTTTTTTGTGTGTTTGCTAATTTTATACTTCGTAAGGGGTGGAGAAATTTACGACAGACATGAAGAAACACAGGGTTGTGGTGACGGGTCGGATTGATCCACAGAAGGTTTTGAAGAAATTAAAGAAGAAAACAGGGAAGAAAGTAGAGATTATAGTTAAGAAGGAAGATGCATCAAAAGAATCTAATGAGGGGGTTTCAAAACTTGATTCTATTCCACCAATTTTTTTTGATTGTTGCAAAGATGATGAATGGTTAATGATGTTTAGCGATGAGAACCCAAATGGATGTTCCATCATGTAGATCAGATATACATGTTTATTACAGGTGTACTGTTTTTTTTTTTTATATATATAGTATCACTTAATATACAATGTTATATTTTTTTGTGTGTTTTCTAAGTTTATACTTCGTAAGGGGGGGAGAAATTTTCGACAGACATGAAGAAACACAGGGTTGTGGTGACGGGTCGGATTGATCCACAGACGGTTTTGAAGAAATTAAAGAAGAAAACAGGGAAGAAAGTAGAGATTATAGTTAAGAAGGAAGATGCATCAAAAGAATCTAATGAGGGGGTTTCAAAACTTGATTCTAATCCAACAATTTTGTTTGATTGTTGCAAAGATGATGAATGGTTAATGATGTTTATCGATGAGAACCCAAATGCATGTTCCATCATGTAGATTAGATATACATGTTTATTACAGGTGTACTGTTTTTTTTTTTTTTATATATAGTATCACTCAAGCATTTTAATTCCCTTAAAACCCAACACTAAATTAACCAATCATGCTCACATTCGCTCCAGCCTACAATGCCTCCATAAATTTCTTCGTCCTGGACCTTGCAATTGTACCCAAATTGTTCACCAAATTTATAACCCAAAAACCAAAAAAAGTGTTAGCAATCTAAAATCTCATTAAATACTAAGTTCGTAGACCAAAATAGAGAAGAATAATATATAAGTGCCTGCATGAATAAATAGAGAGTGTGTCATTGATTTTGTTTGGGAGGCTCTCAAATCAAATCTTATCCAATACCTACACACATAAATGCAAAACCAATCTGGAGTCATCTTCTCTGCAGGCTCCTTTTTAACGACTTCCATCAATTCATTTGTTTCAAAATGGCAAAACTTTTTGTCAGGTAAAACATGTTAAACGATCACCATAATTCATGATGAAAAATATAGCTTTTGAGAAGAAGAAATAACCGCTGCATGCCCAACAAACACGAATAGAACATATAATTGCAGTAGATACAAACCATTTGGACAGTCACGCTTCTCAGAGATCTTAGGAACAGCAGAGGACTCTGACATTGCAAATTTCTGTGCAGTCAATCAAGTTGAGCAAAAGTACGATTGTTTTGAGGGAAAAAAAATAATTGTATCAATTAAATAGCAGTTCTTATCCAAAAAAAAAAAACAGTTGGTTATAAAAAATCTAATGAGTGAGATACGTGCAAAATAACCTTATTAGCATTCCACCACTACTCTCACGATATTAGTGGGTGGTTATAATTTAGATTGTAAAATTATTTTTAAAATTCTAAATATTATAAGTGGATAAAGTAATTTGAAAATTAGCAGGAGAGTAGTCCTATTTTTTAGGTAATGTTTTAGTGGAAATTAGTCCTAGTCTCAATTTGAACCCACCAGTAAAATTATTAATTTATCCACCAGTAACTCCTAATAATAATCTGTCACGTAAAATTTTTTGTAAAAATGTTGTGGACATCATAGCATTTCTCTACAATTTTTCGTTTAAAAAAAAAAAAAAAACTGTTTATTTTCCGACCCAACATTATCGGCACCCTTGTGAATGATTCGCTTCTCTATAACGATATAACTGCCCAAAAAATAATTAAATTCCTAAATTACCCTTATCGTTTAAAGCGTTCTCTTTGAACTTTTCCAATTACCATGCATTGGTTTTCTTCTCTATTTCTAACAGTTCCGATGGGAAAGAAAAAGAAAAAAGACGAAGTACCCGATAAGGTTTCTTAAATTATATTTATCATAATATCACTTTTTTTTTTTTTTTTTTGGGAATTTCTATTAAGAATCATAGTGACAGAATTACATTTTCGTAATTATTTTTCAATGTTTTAGGTTGTTGTTGTCGAATACAAATTGTCAATGTATTGTAATGCATGTGAAAGAACCGTTGCCAAAGCCATCTCCAAATGTAAAGGTACACTTTTCTTTTAAAACCCATAATTTTTTTGTTTTGTTTATGGTATTATATTTTTTTGTGTGTTTGCTAATTTTATACTTCGTAAGGGGTGGAGAAATTTACGACAGACATGAAGAAACACAGGGTTGTGGTGACGGGTCGGATTGATCCACAGAAGGTTTTGAAGAAATTAAAGAAGAAAACAGGGAAGAAAGTAGAGATTATAGTTAAGAAGGAAGATGCATGGAATGCTAATAAGGTTATTTTGCACGTATCTCACTCATTAGATTTTTTATAACCAACTGCTTTTTTTTTTTTTTTTGGATAAGAACTGCTATTTATTTGATACAATTATTTTTTTTCCCTCAAAACAATCGTACTTTCACTCAACTTGATTGACTGCACAGAAATTTGCAATGTCAGAGTCCTCTGCTGTTAAGTGGAAAGTAATGCAAAAAGAGAGGACATATCCTGGAAAAATTCTAGACAAATCAAATCTTTGGTTCATTATTTTCACATTACTCTAATGAGAAAATGAATAAAAAAAATATATTTAAATTGTATATTAGGTGATACTATATATATATATATATATATATAAAACAGTACACCTTTAATAAACATGTATATCTAATCTACATGATGGAACATGCATTTTGGTTCTCATCGCTAAACATCATTAACCATTCATCATCTTTGCAACAATCAAACAAAATTGGTGGATTAGAATCAAGTTTTGAAACCCCCTCATTAGATTCTTTTGATGCATCTTCCTTCTTAACTATAATCTCTACTTTCTTCCCTGTTTTCTTCTTTAATTTCTTCAAAACCTTCTGTGGATCAATCCGACCCGTCACCACAACCCTGTGTTTCTTCATGTCTGTCGTAAATTTCTCCACCCCTTACGAAGTATAAAATTAGCAAACACACAAAAAAATATAATACCATAAACAAAACAAAAAAATTATGGGTTTTAAAAGAAAAGAGTACCTTTACATTTGGAGATGGCTTTGGCAACGGTTGTTTCACATGCATTACAATACATTGACACTTTGTATTCGACAACAACAACCTAAAACATTGAAAAATAATTAGGAAAATGTAATTCTGTCACTATGATTCCTAATAGAAATTCCAAAAAAAAAAAAGTGATATTATGATAAATATAATTTAAGAAACCTTGTCGGGTACTTCGTCTTTTTTCTTTTTCTTTCCCATCGGAACTGTTAGAAACAGAGAAGAAAACCAATGCATGGTAATTGGAAAAGTTCAAAGAGAACGCTTTAAACGATATGGGTAATTTAGGAATTTAATTATTTTATGGGCTGTTATATCGTTATAGAGAACCGAATCATTCACAAGGGTGCCGATAATGTTGGGTCCGAAAATAAACAGTTTTTTTTTTTTTTTTTAAACGAAAAATTGTAGAGAAATGCTATGATGTCCACAACATTTTTACAAAAAATTTTACGTGACAGATTATTATTAGGAGTTACTGGTGGATAAATTAATAATTTTACTGGTGGGTTCAAATTGAGACTAGTTCTAATTTCCACTAAAACATTACCTAAAAAATAGGACTACTCTCCTGCTAATTTTCAAATTACTTTATCCACTTATAATATTTAGAATTTTATGAATGGTTCAAATTTAGAATTAGCAAACACACAAAAATGTATAACATTGTATATTAAGTGATACTATATATAAAAAACAGTACACCTGTAATAAACTTGTATATCTGATCTACATGATGGAACATGCATTTGGGTTCTCATCGCTAAACATCATTAACCATTCATCATCTTTGCAACAATCAAACAAAATTGGTGGATTAGAATCAAGTTTTGAAACCCCCTCATTAGATTCTTTTGATGCATCTTCCTTCTTAACTATAATCTCTACTTTCTTCCCTGTTTTCTTCTTTAATTTCTTCAAAACCTTCTGTGGATCAATCCGACCCGTCACCACAACCCTGTGTTTCTTCATGTCTGTCGTAAATTTCTCCACCCCTTACGAAGTATAAAATTAGCAAACACACAAAAAAATATAATACCATAAACAAAACAAAAAAATTATGGGTTTTAAAAGAAAAGTGTACCTTTACATTTGGAGATGGCTTTGGCAACGGTTCTTTCACATGCATTACAATACATTGACAATTTGTATTCGACAACAACAACCTAAAACATTGAAAAATAATTACGAAAATGTAATTCTGTCACTATGATTCTTAATAGAAATTCCCAAAAAAAAAAAAAAAAGTGATATTATGATAAATATAATTTAAGAAACCTTATCGGGTACTTCGTCTTTTTTCTTTTTCTTTCCCATCGGAACTGTTAGAAATAGAGAAGAAAACCAATGCATGATAATTGGAAAAGTTCAAAGAGAACGCTTTAAACGATAAGGGTAATTTAGGAATTTAATTATTTTATGGGCAGTTATATCGTTATAGAGAAGCGAATCATTCACAAGGGTGCCGATAATGTTGGGTTGGAAAATAAACAGTTTTTTTTTTTTTTTTAAACGAAAAATTGTAGAGAAATGCTATGATGTCCACAACATTTTTACAAAAAATTTTACGTGACAGATTATTATTAGGAGTTATGGTGGATAAATTAATAATTTTACTGGTGGGTTCAAATTGAGACTAGGACTAATTTCCACTAAAACATTACCTAAAAAATAGGACTACTCTCCTGCTAATTTTCAAATTACTTTATCCACTTATAATATTTAGAATTTTAAAAATAATTTTACAATCTAAATTATAACCACCCACTAATATCGTGAGAGTAGTGGTGGAATGCTAATAAGGTTATTTTGCACGTATCTCACTCATTAGATTTTTTATAAACAACTGCTTTTTTTTTTTTTTTTTTTGGATAAGAACTGCTATTTATTTGATACAATTATTTTTTTTCCCTCAAAACAATCGTACTTTTGCTCAACTTGATTGACTGCACAGAAATTTGCAATGTCAGAGTCCTCTGCTGTTCCTAAGATCTCTGAGAAGCGTGACTGTCCAAATGGTTTGTATCTACTGCAATTATATGTTCTATTCGTGTTTGTTGGGCATGCAGCGGTTATTTCTTCTTCTCAAAAGCTATATTTTTCATCATGAATTATGGTGATCGTTTAACATGTTTTACCTGACAAAAAGTTTTGCCATTTTGAAACAAATGAATTGATGGAAGTCGTTAAAAAGGAGCCTGCAGAGAAGATGACTCCAGATTGGTTTTGCATTTATGTGTGTAGGTATTGGATAAGATTTGATTTGAGAGCCTCCCAAACAAAATCAATGACACACTCTCTATTTATTCATGCAGGCACTTATATATTATTCTTCTCTATTTTGGTCTACGAACTTAGTATTTAATGAGATTTTAGATTGCTAACACTTTTTTTGGTTTTTGGGTTATAAATTTGGTGAACAATTTGGGTACAATTGCAAGGTCTGGGACGAAGGAATTTATGGAGGCATTGTAGGCTGGAGCGAATGTGAGCATGATTGGTTAATTTAGTGTTGGGTTTTAAGGGAATTAAAATGCTTGATGTGGTAATTTACGCTACTTTTTTTTTAACATAAAAATTTGTTGTAAAAAAATTTCTTTTGTAACATAAATTATATTTGTCATTTGCATAATTCTATTTGAAATTCAATTTTTATTTTTTTTATAATTATTAATTTACTACTCAATAAAAAATGTTACATACCTTCTCTCAGTTTTAAGAATAATTAATATCTTTGAAATTTAAACTCTTTTTAACTTTTGTTATGGATGTGTAGTAATTGGCTAATTGTTACGATTAATTTATTGTAAAATAAATATATGTGTGGTGAAATAGTTTTCATCACACCTCTAAATTTTTGTTGTGATTGGAAAATATAATAATCCCAAATTATAATAAATACTCTAAATTAACCCTTACCCAAAAATTCTATATGCTTAATTTATAAAGTGAATTATGCCGCATGTTATATTAGACAAAATAGGCCATATGCAGTCTGTGAAGTGGACAATAAATTTTTTTTCTTTTTTTATAATTTAATAGTCATAGTGGAGATTGAGATTTGAAAACTGGATATCTTAATTATAAACATAGAGAGTGTCAACTAGTTGAGTTATAAAGTTTTTAACAATTGATTCTCCAATCATACATTCCAATAGAAAATGCTAAAATAACTTCCAATTTTAAAGTACTTATAAATTGTAATACACAGAAAATTCACTATATTTGCAAGTTTATAATTTAAAAAAAAAAAAATGGAAAGCTTTCATAAAATCACTAAAAAAAAATTTCTTGTAGCATATTTAATTGAACTCATTTTTTTTTGTGTGCATCTTGTCAAATCCGCATCAACACTTTACTGATGTCAAATGCTAAGTAAACCACAAATCATCATTAGGCTTCTTTTGGTTATGGAAAGTAAGGCAAGGAAAAGTCAACAATATCTTACTTAGGCTTTTTTCCAACCAAATTAAATAAATGAAAACATAGCTCAAATCGTTAAGGACCTTAAGGTCACTTTAATTACCAAAGAGTTCTTCTCATCCTCTAATTTGAAAAAAATTAAGATAGACTAAGCTACAGCTAGCACTAAAGTAAGAGTTTCTTAAAAAATTTATCAAATTTCACCAAATAACTTAGCATATGCTCCACTTGGTAGTCACAAATCCAAAATTACAATTGAGAAGTTAAAAAGTTAAACCTCATATTCAAGCAGCACAAGCAAAAACCCTAAGAACAAAGCATAATTACAAAAAGAAATGCAAAGTCCCTAAAACATCAAAACTAGTCAAAGCTAATAGATCTATTTTGCAAAGAATCAATCAAATACCTTGAAACGGAGAGAGCCTCCTGAACCCTACCATTGAAAACAAAGCTAGGGTCTCTCTCTCTATTTGTTTAGATTTTCAGCTCCAACCAAACCATTTATACATTTTGGTTTGCTTGATTTAAAATTTATTATTTATTCTAATTATTTTGATTATTTATTAAAATTTTATTTTCAATATAGTAAAATTTACACACCATACACCATGGTTACACCAAATGACTGATTATATGTATGTGTTATACATTATATATATATATATTTTTTGGATATGTGACTTGTCAAAATTGTTTAATTTACTAATTATTAATATAATTTCTATTTATTTATATATAATTTTTAGGATAAATTACATATTTGGTCTCTATCCTATACACCATATTTCAATTTGATCCTTAACTTTTTAATTGTGTCAATTTGGTCCCTAACTTTTTAGTACCTTGTCAATTTAGTCATTGCCGTTATCTTTTGGATGAAAATTGACGATATGACTAATGGCCAAAATAAAAAATTAGCTTTTGTTGATGTGACAATAAAATAAAATTTTATTTTGGGCGTTTGCTATGTCAACAATTTTCATTCAAAATATAATAGTAAGGACTAAATTGACACGACGCTTAAATGGTATGGACCAAATTGTCACAATTAAAAGGTTAGGGACCAAATTAAAATATGGTGTAAAGGATAGGGACCAAATATGTAGTTTAACCCAATTTTTAATTAAACTATGCATTACATTGGAAATTGCAACTTAGGACTTTACTTTTTTATTTTTTATTTTCGGAAATGTTAACGGATGCTCTAAGGGCATTTGTTAGTGAACAATTTTAGGAAAGTTTTTATAGGAAAAAAGAAAAAACAATTAATGTTTTGACTTCTTACCTTTTTTCTCAAAAAAAAATTTAATGTTTTGACAATTTTTTCAATTTCTCATAAAAATTGTATAAAAACTTTGATAAAAATGGTTTATTAACAATGGTCCTAATGGTACCCGTTAACATGACCATTAATATATATATATATATATATATATATATAGAAAACAGGACATTCTGTAATGGGGCTTAGGTGACGAATGCAATTTTGTTACCATGTGTCTTTGGCGACGAAAGGTTTCGTCATCGTAGCCCACTTTTGTTGTAGTGACATAATTTTGGACTTGAAACTTCCCATGTACTTTCCAATGGAGAGAGATGGAGAGAACCATATAGACCAATTCATAACCATTTTTTTAAACAATCCGTAACCATTAGTATTAAGTAATTAAGAGGATTTATGAAATCTAGGCTTTAATCATTGCTTAGACCAAAAATTAATTGGTACCTCTGATAATAAAAAGCAATCATCATGAGCGGACACCATAAATTAAAATTATCTCAAAAATAAAATTAAGAGGCATATAATAAAATTTGTTCATAGCACGTGGTTACATGGCTGCAATAATTGATTTTGGAGATGAGGCAGTGATGATTTAAAGGGCATATAATATTAATAAGAAGTAAATGAAATCACGTGATCACATTTCAAATTTGTCTGAAAATTCTGAAGAGCTTTCCACACGTTTGGAAATCGAGTTTCAGCCATCCTTATTGGTCTCTCTTCCTGTCACTCGAAAATCGAAATGGCGTTTCAACCAACATAAATTTGGGATTTTCGTATAAGACGCAATTGCTATGGATAATGTTCAATCTCCAAAACAGTGAGACTCAGTACTCACAAGAGGCCATATCTTTATTTTGTTGGCTTAATGTGGTAGCAAATCAATTGCTCGTGTTTGCCAACAAGATCTTCTTGCAAAATAGTTTTGGATTTTTGCTCCTTTTCTATTGACAATGTCAGTACTACTGGTATGAAGATTCTTCCACCTCATGAATTCCCTCAAGAAGCTAGAAAGTTTGATAGATAAAAGATGCTACTATTTGTCTTTTCTTCTTTTTTTCTTTTGGGTAAATTACAATTTACACCCCTAATGTTTAGGGGTGATTGAATTTTATACCCTAAAGTTTCAGAATTTGGATTTTACCCTCTGAAGTTTGGGGTGTTTGGATTTTACACCCTAACGTTTCAGAACTTGAATTTTACCCCCTAAAGTTTAGGTTGTATGGATTTTATACTCTCATATTTTGAAACTTTAGAGTGTAAAATCCAAACATCCCAAAACTTTAGGGAGTAAAATCCAAAAACTTCTAAAATATAGAGAGTAAAATTCAAATTCTGAAACGTTAGGGTGTGAAATCCAAACATCACCAAATTTCAAGGGGTAAAATCTAAATTTTGAAACTTCAGGGAGTAAAATCCAATCACTCCCAAACTTTAGGGGTGTAATTTGTAGTTTACCCTTTTCTTTTTCTTTTTTTGAGAAAGATCTCATATTTTAATTTTATAGAGTTGTTTCAACAAATTTTTTTCATTCAACCCAAAAAAAAAAAAAAAAACAAACAAACTTGAACATGTGAATACATTATACAACTATCAATAATATTAAAGAATATAAATAAATGATGTAAAAAAAAAAAGATATAAATAGATTAAAAATAGCATCTTTTCATTTCATAATTATTGATGTACTAATACATTATAATTGGAATAACGTCAATTCACATGGGTCTAATTCTAAAACAATTTTTATTAGCGTTGGACAATCACAAATTCAAAATATATCATAATTATCATGAAAAAAAATCACAAATTTTTTTTTTTTTGAGAGTTTTTAACTTATGGCGTCCGCTCCTGATGATAGTTCTTTATCATTAGACCAAAACACCAATCAGTTTTTGGTGTAAGCGGGGATTGAACCTCAGATCTCTTATACAACCATCAAAGACTTTACCAGTTGAGCTAACTGAAACCCACAAAAAAAAAAAAAAAAATCACAATTTATTATATCATTAATGTAAAAACGATTGTAAAGAATTTTGTGTCCTAACTCCTCCAAGACTCTAATTCTAGAATAAATTCAACTCTCGATCTCATAATTAAGGCTGATATGTGAGTGATGATGATAGATAGATATATCATAATATCAAGGCTAATATGACATATTAGCCTCTCTCTCTTTTTTAATACCTATATAATAGCCTTGATCATGATATATCTATCATCATTCTCCCACTATTTTTATTTTTGTTTTTGTTTTTGTTTTTGATAAAATTATCTCCCACGCACTAATAAACACGTCGTTATTGGAATGGAAAAGGTCTACTAATTATGTGACACCTTATCTTGTTGGCACTTAGGCTTAAAGATACATGACATGACAATTGACAATGTCCATTGTTTCAACTTTCAATTTCATGACCGTCCCTCCACTCTTTTGTTGCAAACTTGCGATATACGTGTGTGTATGTGTCAATGAAAGGATATATCCATGCACCAATGAAATTTGATTTGCATCTAGCCGACCTGTCATGAAATTACCTTTCACTGTGTAAGCAATAAGCAAACACTATTCTTCTATGTCCATGTTCATCTAATCCCACCCAAATAGATAGTGGGGTTGGGAGACTTCATATATTGTTGAGAATTATGAACCTTTCAAATCAAAAATGGTTTTAAATTGAGAACATGTAGTTGCACAAATTTACCATCCGTGGCAAATTTGTTAGGTAAATAAAAAATAGGCAATCACGCAATTTATCACGTCAAAATTATAATAAAAAAATTGTAGTCCTAAAAACCACTATTTAAATTTGGTCATATAAGTGTATGTTTCAACGTAATTTTTTGCTAAAAGCTTTTCTTTCTAATTGAAAAATAATAATCAAAATGCTTATTTGTTTATTAGTTGAAAGTTGGTTAAAGGATAATTCTATGTCTACAAACGATGAAAGTTTAAAAATTGTATAATAAACAAATAAGCTAAAAACTTAAAAGAAAATGTTATTACCAAATAGACACTTATACAGGAATGTCAAGCTTCTATCTATAAAAATAAATAAATAAAAAGGCAACAACAACAACTAGGAAAAATTATATTATATTTCGGGTGTATATGTTATCTCTCTCAAAGCAACTGGGTCCCATAACCAGGAAAAATTATATTATATTTCGAGTGTATATGTTATCTCTCTCACAACAGCTGGGTCCCACACAGTTGTGGGACCCAACTGTTGTGAAAGAGATGGCATATACACCCGAAACATGATATACTATAACCAGCCCCATAAAGCAGTCTTCACATATGGGATCCACACATTTGTGAATCTCTCATGCTATGAGAAGATAGTCTTATGAAACCGACGGTCCTATGAAACCGCTCCATGAGACACCTCCTTGCAAGTAATGAATTATAAAGTTTCCATTGATCATATAGTACCTCTTTACTCATTGTTGGTTAAGGATCCCAACTCTCCCAGAATCATGTATAAGACTGTTGCCAATCTCTAAGCAGCAGAGGTATATGACAGTTGCAAAACACCCCAACAGAACTAGCGCACAGAATGCACAAGCTCAAAGACTTAGCTAGCTGTCTGACAAAGATTTCAAATGATTTTTTTCATGTCTTGTTCTAGGCGAGAATTGTCTAGAGCCTATAAGAGAAAATATACGCCCGTTATATTTGGTGAATACTTTTAAACTTTCTCTCTGTTTTCACTCTAAGACTCTGGCTCTAAATAGAAACCAAATCTTATTAATGCAGTAAGAAAGAATACAAGAAAATAATACATCAACTATACTCTGTTGCATGCATACAAGAGTAGAGCTCTGTAACAAGCCAAGAAACTGAATCCTAACTAACTACCAGTTGCACAGTAGAAACGATTTTACACTACAGTTACGGCTAATTACAGACGGAATTAAAGCTTGATTAACATGCGCACAGATCCCATTGGCTCAATTAATTAAGTTGATTATGGTTATCGTAGGATTGTTAAATCAAAACGACTTTGTGTTGGAACTTTGGGGCATCTGCCGGTCACATGAGCCACTTAAGCGACATTTACCTTGAATGTGAATGTATGGCAATGCAAATATTTGCAATCCACAATGATGAAGCAGTATTTATCAAAGACTTTACTCTTCCAAAATTGACATGACTTTTACAATAGAACACACAACTAGATCGCCAAACATTTTGTACCTAATTAATTAACTGACCATGCAAGAGGCTTCAATTAGCTATATTTTACACCTTTGATGCTTTTCCAATTAGAGTACCCTGGTTGTTCATAACAAGTGGATGCTGTTATTTGATGTACTGGATTGGATAGGTCCAGTATAGGTTACATTTATAAGTTGACACTACTATACAAAAAATGATAGAAGAAAGTTACATTACAGCCTTAATTTGTACATTGTTGGAAGTGTAAAACCAGGACCTCTTTTAAAGTTTTCTTTTAAGACATGATCTCCAGTGCCTCTCTTGTTTGTCCAATTATATTGAACACTGTTGCTGCAATATGATATGGTGTAAGGCCCGCTTCAGTCAATTGATCAGCGGGTGATCCATGGTCAATGTACCGATCAGGCAGAACCAGAGGTCTCCACTGCAAAGGTGGCACAAAGTGAGTTATCATAAGCCGAGTTCACCACTAGTGTGTTCATAGAAATATCACACTCTAGTGTTTCAGTTCAATTTCTAAAATTGCCAAAATTCTGCAACAATATTTAGATTCATACCTTTACTTCGCCATCAAGAAGGCCATCAAGGGCCAGGAACTGAGCAACATGAGACCCAAATCCCCCAATTGATCCTTCTTCAACTGTAATTAAGTACTCATGTGATTTTGCTAAGCTGCGAATAAGGGCACGATCCAATGGTTTGCAAAAGCGTGCATCTGCAACTGTGATTCTTAAGTCACGGGATTCCACTAAAGATGCTGCAGCCAAACAGCTCTGAACTGCTGTTCCATAGCCCAAAAGTGCCACTCTTTCACCCTCTATCAGTATCCTGCCTTTTCCAACCTGTAAGAAAATGACAATCCATTTCCAATTTGTTTAGAAGTACATTAAAATATTTCTTGACTATTGGGACAGATAGCAGACTCTCAGATGAAAGTTACCTCAAGGGGAATGCCTTTATTCCCAGGTGGTAGCTGAACACCAACCCCATTCCCTCTTGGGTATCGGAAACAACTGGGCCGGTCATCTATTGCAGCGGCAGTGGCAACCATGTGAAAGAGCTCCGCCTCATCAGAAGGAGCCATAACCACCATGTTGGGGAGGCAGGCCATAAAGGTGACATCAAAAGCCCCACAATGTGTGGGACCATCTGCTCCAACCAGTCCAGCTCTGTCCATTGCAAATCTCACCGGCAATTTCTGCAAATCCACATCATGTACTACCTGTGTATGAACCAATATCAGTAATATAATTACCATTACAGAATATCATTTTAGAAAGTTCTCAATTGAACAATGATAAGGAGAAAGTTAGAGAACCATTCGGACTTGCCTGGTCATAAGCCCTTTGCATGAAAGATGAATAAATTGCACAGAAAGGTTTAACACCTTCACAGGCCAGACCTGCAGCAAAAGTAACTGCATGTTGTTCTGCTATCCCAACATCAAAGCATCTTGTTGGGAAACGGCGTAGAAAGAGATTCAAGCCTGTTCCGCCTCCCATTGCAGCATGGATTGCAACAATATCTTTGTCAATTTCTGCTTCTGCAATCAAAGCCTCTGCAAAATATGTTGTGAAAGACTGTGTAGGTGCCTTGGTTTTGAATTGCTTTCCAGTTGCTGGATCAAATTTGGCCACTCCTGCAAAAGCAAGACCAAGTGTGTTCATCACTAAGCAAGAAAAAAGAAATATAACACACTCTTGTCTGACTATATACATCATATATCTTTTACAAAGCAAATTAAGGAGGACGATTTTTCTTTGCATAGAATTTCAAACAAACAACATTGTTTTAATAGTCTTTTTAGATCTAGTGAGACCTAATGGTGACAAGTTTGTGCACTCAAATGCTAAGAAGATCCCAAGTAAAGAGAAAAACTAAGAAAAATAAAACCAAAATATATCAGTCCCATGTAAAGTCAAAATCCTCACCCAACCACCTTTTTCATTTTTTTTTTTTTTTAAATCATTAAAAAAAATTTAATGGTAATGGTTCTGTATTTACCATGATACTTGTCTGCTGCTTTCTCTGCATATGGGTATCCCCGGCCTTTCTCAGTAACAACATGGATCAGAACTGGACCCGTTGTTTTGGTACTTTTAACCTCTTTGAGAATGGAAATAAGATCATCTATGTTGTGACCATCAACAGGACCTATATAATAGAGTCCAAGCTCTTCAAAAAGGGTTGATCCGGAACCACTGATCATCCCACGGGCATATTCATCAACTTTAGCAGCCAGTTCATGCATGGGACCACCAATTTGTTTAGTAACTCCCTGTAACAATCTCAGTCAGAATAAAAGTAATCCCAGTTTCAATTTCTTTGTAATCACTCATGTTCATTGTTTCATACCTTGGCAACCTCTCTTAGTTCTCTGAGAGGCCTGTTAGATTGCAACCTACTGAGAGCACTGCTTAAAGCTCCTACAGGTGGTATTGGCCCATCTAGAGTAGCAGTAGGTAAAGAAACCTGTTTATTGTCATTAAGAATAACAATCATGTCCGAGTCAAGGTACCCAGCGTTGTTCATGGCTTCATATGCTTGCCCTGCAGTCATGGCACCATCACCTATAACAGCAACTACATTATTCCTCCTTCCTTTTAGATCCCTCCCCACAGCCATTCCTGTTTGCACAACAATATACCAAAGGTTAAAACCAAGAAGAGAATCAAACTTTATGCACTGTGAATTTTAATTGAGATAGAGAGATCAGCAAGTCATTGATAATCAATCGATTGTATTTCCAAGGAACAGTTAGCATGTTATATCATGAAGAATCTGCATGATATACAACTTATGAGTTATTTAAATCTATCAGCATCCCGCAAATAACCATATGAACAAATAATAGAGGAGGCCACTTTCTTTAACTTTGAAGAAACATAAATCTTTGGAGGATGGAGAATAAGTTAACCATGGAATTGTTGTAAAAAATGAATTATGTATCATCTTATGCTGTAAATGTAATTCTTAAAGAGGTTTTAGTCTAACAATAAGATAAACAGCAGCATATACTGGAACATATTGAATTTAATGTGTCCTGAAACTGAAATTGAAGCATAACAGATAAGTACCCAGTCCAGCTGAGATGGTGGTAGAACTGTGACCAGTGCCAAAGCAATCATATTCACTCTCCGAGCGCTTAGTGAACCCTGCTAACCCATTTGTCTGCCTGATAGTGTGCATCTTACCTCTTCTCCCAGTCAAGATCTTGTGTGGGTAAGACTGCAAAATCAGTAAAAGTAACAATCAAATTAAGAACAATTGCCCTATTGATATTTTCTTTTTTGAGCTAGATTAAACAAGTTTGAACATTAAAGCTTTATTAAAGGAGAACTTAAGGAAGGTGAGATTGGAACCTGATGACCAACATCCCATAATATCCTATCTTGAGGGGCATTAAAGACATAATGGAGAGCGACAGTGAGCTCAACAACACCAAGGCTTGAGCCAAGGTGACCTCCAGTTTTAGAAACATTAAAGATAACATCAGACCGCAGTTCATCTGAGAGTTGCTTCAGCTCCTGTATCAAGGTTTTGAATGATGTTATTACTAATTTTTTATATCTGTTATACAACCATGATAGGCTCCTCTTGAAATGAAATTGTAATAGCCATATATATGTTTGTAGTTTTGTACCTTCACGGATAGATTTTTCATGTGAATTGGATAGTTTATGGTATCCAATAACGGAGTTGGCTGCCTCTGTGAGTGATACTCATCTTTTTCTGAAAGTGATGCACAAACCCCACCTGGCCTTTTCCTGACCTGTATCTAATCAGAACAAAACACAACCATTTCTTTCAATAAGTTTATGCTTCTTTGGACATTTAAAATAGCAGAAATTTAAAAATCAAACCGAAAAAAGACACACACACCTCACCCACAAAACATAATTCAAGTTCAACAAAAGTTTAGAATAACAAGAAGATAATAATTAAAGATAATGACAAAATGAAAAAGACCAAGTTTTCCTTTGTCAGTTCAGCCACATGGGTATTCCTTCATACATGTAATAAGTGTGTTTGTTTGATAAACAAACACAACAAATATATATATGAACATAACTCAAACCTGATTGAGCTTGTGCTGAAATTGGCACTGTAGATCTGTTCCCAAGGTAAAGTGAGATGAAAATGAAGCAACTTTTTGAGGATCTGAAGCAGCTGCCCTGCTCACATGGGCAGGAAAAGAAAATGCACAAAGAGCCATTGCTAACTGCTAACCAAGTAACAACAGCAATAACAAAGTACACAGAAGAAAACCCAATGAACTTAAAGACTAATACTTTAGCTCAAAGCATGAAGAACCCAGAAAAGAAAACAAGATAAGCAAGGATTGGTGCTACTGTTTCCCCACTAATAAATGCTGGTGGATAGTGGTGGTGGAGTTGAATAAATAAGAAAGAGAATGTGTTTTTATTAAGTGCTAAAGAAAGAGTGTGTGGTCTGAAAGTTGCGGAAGTGAAAGACGCTGCTTCAAACACCGAATTCTGGTCTGCCAAATCCTAACTGGTATAAACTTTTGTAACTTTTGCTCCTATATATGGGAAAAATTGTAGGACCAGCGCCATTTCAAGGACCTCTATGGCTGGCCAATTCTCATTGGACCACGTCACCAAAAATCACAAACAGATAGATTGAAAGATATGAAAGGTGGGGGGTGGGGGAGATTGTAAATAGCAATGTTTCCCGAGACAATAATTTTTGTAATATTTTTTTATTACAGTTGAATTGACAAAATTTTAATGATTATTATTTTTATTCATAGTTAATATCACTTTTTAGCTATTATAAAAAAAATGTAAATTTTTTTTGTCTTTATATGTATATATTGAAAAATGATTATTTTTTGTCTCATATTACTTTCCTTTTCATTTTTATTTTAAATTATTTAACTTTTAAAATTTTAAAAATAAACTAATTTTTTAACTTTTTGTTTTGAGTGAATAAGTTATCAAAAATAAACAATTCTCGAATATAGTACATGAAGCTTGTATTACTTTATTTTGATGAGATAGTCCATCCCTTTAAATAATGGTAGATTTGACTTGCATGTGTATTGTTATTAAAGTGCCTAACAGGGTGGACATTGGCATTGCATGAGAGTTTGTGCTTCCTCTTTTTTTAATACTATAGAATTTTGTTTAGGGGAAACATAATTCATTTAATTAAGAAAAACTAATGATATCAGTTTGGACAATAGAAACAAAAAAAAAATGGTGGTGAAACATTCTTCATTCATACAACAAAATTCAAAATACATAAAACATGTCGAGTCAAGTTATGAGCAACCTTATTACCTTCTTTCTTTACATGAGAATAACGTAATTTAGTAATGATGATGCCAAAAATCGTTAGTGAGTCGCACGATCCTCACATGCTCTAGACAGAACCTGTGAAACAGAAACAAAAAAGACCTTACAAAGAGTACTAGCGTGGTACCAGACAAATACCCTCTGAAGGTTAAATTCGAGAGAATTTCTATAATTCTAGAGTGCCAGAGATGGGAAAATTACGCATCCCTTGATTTGTGAGGGCTTATGGGTTTTTATAGTAGTGTAGAGCTGACATTCGTTTCTTGGTGGAGAAGGCATTTCCTTGTAGAGAAGATTGTCATTAATACTCGTTTTTACGGGATCCTTTCCTTGTAGAGATTCCTCTGATTAGGGTTGGGCATAGATTACAAGATATTTCCATGTATAGACATTCGTGGGGACCAAGCCAGGTCACGCTAGGACCGTCGGTTTACTTGACCCGTCAGTATTGTGGTCCGTCGTTGCTTTGCTTCCCATGAATGCGAGGCAGACGAGCCTCGTCATCGTCCACCTGGTAGGTGCTGTCAGCCTATCAAAGGTCCCCTATCACCTTAAAGCTGACGACCATAAAAATAAAATAAATTAATTAATTAAAAAAAAAAAACCTCATCTACCTTGCATGTTGAAAACGTCCCCATCAACTGCCCCCTACTCAATGGCTCCGTTGATTCCAGCTGACGGGTCTTGAAGTATAATCATTAACTACAATCATTTTATATTATTATTTATCTTTTTGAAAGGGGTGTCATTAATTGTTCTTGAGCAGTGTTAGTACATATGTGAATCATGTTAGAAACATATGTCATTTAGAATTGGTTAATCCTATAACAAAACACACTTTACTTGTAATTGGGTAGATCTATGATGTGTTTAATACTTCAAGGAATAAGAGTTCAAGTCTAAGTGTTAAAACTATGCAAATCTGTCCAAGAAGCAAGTGAAAAAGTGCTGGATTTTAAAGCTCGACAGCTAGCACAGCTAGCTCCACAGATAGCATCTATCAAGGTTTAAAAGGTTTGTTTGGCCCGATGCTTGACAGTTGCTCGATAGATAATCTATCTATCAAGATTTACGAAAATCACTTTTTCAGATCTGATTTCACACTAATCCGTATATACATGTTTAGGCTTTCTTTTCTCACAACCCTAAACATATATATGGATTATTTTAGGAGCTGTCACAGCTAATGCAAGTGAGTGTAACTTGATGCAAAGGTTTTTCACAAGCATATTGTGACCGGAGACATATGCCGTAGTTCATCTTTCTCTTGATGAAGCTGCTGCGTTTGTACGCCATAGGGTTTTGTAACCAAGAGCTTCGTGATCTTCATCGTGTTGATGAACTGAAGAACTTTGCAGCCAAAATCCTTCTCAAATCAGTGGTTAGTCACGTACTTGGATCCGTGCATCAATTGGTTAGTCACGTACTGGGAGCCGTGCATTGAAAATGAGAGATTGTCACTACAGAACAAATCCAATTGAAAATTGGGGTAAGAGTTCAACTGTAGGTTGGTATAAGGTACTGGACTCCTTTACTTGTAACCGCTTGTTGTGATAATAGTGGATTCTCGGGAGTGGTGACCTTAAAATCACCCGGTGGGGTTTTGCCTTAGAGGTTTTTCCCATTCGTAAACAAATCACCGTGTCAACTTTATTTTCTGCTACATATCAACTTAGTTGGTGATTTGTTTGTGCTACCACGCGTATTGCATGTTAATTGAATTAATTAATTAACTTTGCTAATTAATTGGTTAATTTATCACAAGGGGTTAATACATTCTTAACCTATCAAGCAGCCTTATTAAATGCTAGGAGACATGTGGTGTTAGCCGGTTGGCCTTGTTTCTAATCAAAAGCGTCGCTTCGTTTGTCGCACTTCTTCATCCTATAAATAGTCCTTTCCCATTTTTCCTTATTTCATCTTTGAAAGCCTTAAGAGAAGTAGAGTTGTCATACCGTCGTCCAAGTCGTCCGTCACTTGCTGCCCCTTGACCTTCCAAAGGACCGTCACTTTTGATCCGTCCATTTTTTCTATAAGTTCTCTTCACTTTTATTTATACTTTTGCAACCCGTCACCTTTAATGTTTTGAGACCCGTCAAGATAGGTTCTTAGAAAAATACCTCAATTTCTTGTAGGTAAATGTCAGATAGGGAAGCGACGAGTGAACTATCATCGTCAGTTCGTGAGGGTGCGAGCTACGATGAGACCTTTCCGTCAGGGCGCAAGCCTAGGGAAGATTTCCCTCAGTCCCTAGAAAGGGAGCTGTCTACCCAGTCCATGAGTGATGAAAATGAGGAAGAGGATGAAGGAAACGTCGAGGGGAATGATTATGACGAGGGAGAAAGGAATGAAGAGGACAGGGAGGGTAAGGAGGACGATAAGGACGACAAGGGGACCCAATCTGAGGGAGGAGATTCAGAAGGTTAGGAGGATGGTGGTACCTGTCCTTTCATTTTTCCTTTGATATGGACAATCAATGATTTTTACCCGACGATGTCCAGGAAGGTGTTCAACACCCTTCATGACCGTTACCAAATCCCTGAGAATATCCCAAACTGTTTGCCTAGAAAGTTGGAACAGTGCTATTATGGGAAGACTGTGGACGTTGGCACGTATGATACTATGTTCGCTGCAGGATTGAGACTGCCACTAACGAAATTACATCGTCAGTTGGCCAACTACTTGGGCTTATCCGCCAGCCAAATAGCTCCTAATGCTTGGAGAATATTCATTGGAGCTGAAGTAATTTAGGGTCAGCTCAACGGTGGGAACTGTCGGCTTACCCTCAACGAGTTCTTCTATTACTACAAACCCCAACACATCTCCTCGTCCCAAGGAATCTATCACTTCCTAGCGAGGAAGACATTCCTCAGGCTAGTGTCAGACATGCCTGATTCAAACAGAAATTGGAAGAATAAATATTTCTTTGTCCAAGGAACGGACTAGGTATGCAGACGAGAGGAATGGGACAGCATGCCCCACGGGTTTGACAATACATGGGGTATTGTAAGGGATTCAGGTATGACGTCGTCCGCGTTTATCTTTATCCTTGCTTTATTCCTTTTGTCATGTGTTTAACATCATCTGTTTTTCCTCTTCTTTCAGCTCAGGTCCGTAGATAACCGACGAGTAGAAGGCTTTCATTCGTCGTGTACTAGAGATCCCTTTGAGCCAAACGAAGTTGGAAAGACCTCGTCACTCTAGACACCCTCCACGCCAATTGCGTTGGTCTTGAACCATCCCTTGCAGCCCGCAAATTAAACACCTACTCCCGTCAATGTAAGTTTTATTTCCTTGCCCACTTCCTATCGTCTGTCTTTTACTTTCTTTAACGTCTGTTTTTCTAACATCTATTCTTTTCCTTAGCAAAGATGGAAGCAGGGAGGCAAAAGGCGCTGGTGAGGCAATCTACTGCAGCACGCAAGCAGCAGCAAAAAGAAAGGTCCTCGGCGTCGACCTCTAAGGTCGTCACTAAGGGGACATTGAAACGAAAGAACGAAGGCAAAGATGATCGTCTGCAAAAGAAGGGGGCAGGCACCCCCGTCAGTGACAAGTAGCCGAAATAGCCGTTGCCTTCCAAACCTGGCCATGGGGTTGGCAAAGGGCTAATTACGGGGAAGGGCCCCATCACTCAAGGCACCATCCGTCAGTTGCTTACGCACAAGGAACACGCCATCGAGATGGTTGATTCAATCAACAAGGAGACGAACTTGGACCCTTGCGCTAATCAAACCATTGAGGACTTAGGGGCGTTGGGCCTCTTCGACTTGTCTAAGATATGTTCCTCTCAAGCTATGTTTTTGTGCGCTACTTGTCCATTCTTTTTCCAACAGATGCCTTGATTTAGGCATTGGTGCGTATAAGGGCGCTTCAAAACAGGTGTGTTGCCAGCGAGGAGGTGATCCGTCGGTACCGAAAGCATCAAGAGATCGAGAATAAGGAAAGGGACCAGTATAAGGAGGCCATTTGTATCCTCAACGAGGAGCTGATAGCTACAACTGCTAAACTGAAGGAGTCCCGTCTCTAAGAAGAAGTGGAGAAAGCGAAGGCTGGTTTGACGACGGAATTGACAACCCTCCGTGAACAGATGAATAAGGACAAGGCCGTGGCAGAATTCAGGGCTTCTAGACCCTTTATCGATGCTTGCGGCGTCTCCTATGGTGACGGATTTGACAACTGCTTAAAGCAAGTTGGATCTATCTACCCCGACCTTGACCTATCTAAGATCACCCTTGACGACATGGTACTGACGACTCCTAGGGGTGGTGATACCGTCAATGAAAAGTCTAATAATTTCGCTCACACGGAGGAGCAGGACCCGAAGGACAACGGCGTGGTCATCGCCCAGCCTGTTCCTGTAAGCCCCATCGCCCCTTTGGTCTCGTCTATCGAAGACCCGTCTACCTAGAACATTGAGAATCTGACTACTGTGGACCCTTCTCCGTCTTAGTCTTTTTTAATTCTCAACTTGCATTTATGCATTCTATCTTATTTTCAGACAATAGCGCGTGCCCTTTTGTTTTTGAGCTTTATTATAAACACTTTGCCCTTTATGGGCTTTTATTTATTATTTCTCTTTTTTATATCCGTCGCTTGCATTTAGTCTTACTTGCTGTTTGAATATGCCTCTGCCATATGTTGGTTTTTAATCTATCCGTTCGTCCTGGTGGACCTTGGACTTGGAAAAAGTCTTGAGACCAAGCACCCATCAGTGTCCATGGTCGTGCCCACCTAGTAGGTTAGGAGTTGGTGTAGCTTTTATGGACCAGGTACCTCATCAGTATCCGCGATCGTCTGTCTTTCCCATAAGTAATACTTAGGCTATTTCTAAGGACTGGGTACCCGTCAGTATCCGTGATCGTCTGCCTACCCCGTAGGTAAGACTTAGAATATTTTGGGGTATGCATGGGTCATCCACCTAAGGAATTACATAACCCACTTATATGAACTTTAAGTTATCTCTTGGGATTTCCTTGTATCCGTCCACTCAAGGACTTGTATACATTTCATGGTATCCATTCAGATGTATCAGTCCACTTAAGGACTTGTATGCATTTCAAGGTATCCCTTGAGATGTATCTATCCACTTAAGGACTAGTATATGTTTCTAGGGATGTGTCCGTCCATTTAAGGACATATATTTCAAGGTATCCCTTGGGATGTGTCTATCCACTTAAGGATATGTTCATCCACTTAAGGACATATATATACTTCAAGGTATCCCTTGGGATTTCCTTGTATTCGTCCACTCAAGGACTTAGTCGTAGATACGTTTTTTGTAGAAATGTATGTATGCGCATGATATATCTGAATAACTCCTCTTATTATGGTAAACAGGTGCATAAGCCAAAAAAATGTTATGAAAAAAATAAAAAAGTCGCCCTTTAGGCTAAAAGTACTATAGACAATAAAAATAACTACAATGAAATAAATTGAAATGAGGAGTGATGGCATGTATGCCATTGTCTATTAGTAATATTTCTATAGGTGTTCGGTGTTCCATGGATGATGCAACTTCTGACCGTTGAGTGTTTCTAGGTCGTAGGTGTCATTCCTTTGCCACGAGGTGAATTTGTAGGGTCCTTCCCTGTTGGGTCCTAGCTTTCCTTGGGAGGGATCTCTTGTGGTGTTCGTCGCCTTCCTTAGGACAAGATCTCCAACCTCGAAGTCCCTGTGCCTGACTCTGGAGTTGTAGTGCTTGGTCATGAGGTTCTGGTATCGTGCTAACATTTGTTCAGTTGTTACTCTGACCTCGTCCACTAGGTCCAGCTGTAGGCGCATGGCCTTGTCGTTCTCGCTCTCATCATGATTCTCCACTCTAAAGCTTGTGAGTCCGATCTCAGCAGGGATAACAGTCTCGCTCCTGTATGCTAGTCGGAAAGGTGTTTCTCCTGTGGGTGTTCTGGCTATCATCCTGTACGTCCATAGTACACTTGGCAGCTCATCTGGCCATATACCCTTTGCCCCCTCGAGCCAAGTCTTGATGAGATTGAGTAAGGATCGTTTGTGACCTCAACTTGTCCGTTGGCCTGAGGGTGGGCGGGTGAGGAGTAATGATTCTTGATTCCCAATTGTGAGAAAAAATCCCTGAATGACTCGTTATCAAACTGCTTTCCGTTGTCCGAGACCAAGATGCTAGGGATTCTGTACCTACAGATGATGTTTCTCCAGACGAAGCTTCGCACGTTTTTCTCCGTGACGGTGGCCAAGGCTTTAGCTTCCACCCATTTTGTAAAGCAATCTATACCAACCAGTAGGAACTTTAGTTTTCTTACTGCTGTTAGGAATAGGCCCATGATGTCCAACTCCCATTGAGCAAAAAGCCGCGGGACCGTCATCCAAGTGAGCTCTTCTGTTGGCTACCTAATGATGTTACTGAACCTTTGACACTTGTCACTGATTTTGACATAAGTTTAGGCATCCTTCTACATGGTAAGCCAATAATATCCTGCTCGAATCAACTTATGCACTAACGACCGTGATCCCGAATGGTTCCCGCAGATTCCTTCGTGAACTTCCCTCATGACATAATCTGCTTCCTCAATGGTTAGGCATCTTAGGTATAGTCATCTTAGGTATAGTCCAGAGAATCCTCTCTTATACAGAATGTCTTTTATTAGGACGAATTGTGCTGCCTGGACCTTCAACTTCCTTGCGACCTCTTTACCGTCGAGTAGCGTGTCGTCTCTCAAATATGAAACTATTGGTGTGGTCCAATTGTCTTTTGAGCCTATTTCCAGCACACCCACACCATCTATCAAGGGCGAAATATGATCAAAAGAAAGTACCTTACTGGAGACGAGTATGTGTTCTGCTGACGCGGCCTTGGCAAGACAATCTGCTTGCTCGTTCTCTTCCCTTGGGATTTAAACAAACTTGGCCTAAAAGTCGCCTACCCACTTCCTTACTTGCTCCAGGTATTTCTTCATTCGTTCACCTTTGCATTCTTAGTCACCGTTCACCTGACTTATGATCACCTGAGAATCGCAATAAACAACCATACTTGTGGCTCTTGCTACTTTGGCAAGATCTAGTCCTGCCACTAAGGCTTTATACTCCGCCTTTCAATTGGTCGTAAGGAAGTCGAGACGAACCATGCATTCGATCTCGTCCCCTTTTGGAGAGTGGATCATTATTCCTGCTTCGCCAGCCTGCCTTTTAAACGATCCGTCCGTATGGATACTCCACTAAGGATGCTCTTCTGCCCCTTGGCCTTCCACATTCGTGAATTCTACGATGAAGTCAGCAACCATCTATCCCTTCACTGTAATGCCTGGGCGATATTGTATGTTGAATTTGCTCAACTTGATTACCCATAGCACCATCCGTCCAACAGCTTCAAGATTACTCATTACTCTCCGTAGGGGCTTTTCTGTCAGGACGACCACCGTATGGGCCTGAAAATAGGGTTTGAGTTTGTGAGTTGCGGTAATTAGGGCAAAGGCTAGCTTCTCCATTAGGGGGTACCTTTCCTCTACGCCTCGAAGCTTTCACCTAGTGTAGTACACAAGCTTCTACACCTTTTCCTCATCTCTGACCAAGGCTGTACTGACAATGGGCAGGTAAAGAAATAGCTTCTCACTAGGTTTGGAAGGATTTAGCAACGGCAGGAAAGAGAGGTATGCTTTTAGGTCCTCGAATGCTTGTTGGCATTCGGCTGTCCACTCGAAGGACTTCTTAAATGTGCAGAAGAAAGGTAGGCATTTGTCTGTTGCCCTTGACACGAACCTGTTCAGCGTCGCTACCTTGCCGTTGAGGCTTTGCACTTCTTTTACATTCCTAGGTGGTGCCATCTCCATTATGGCCCGGATCTTATCTAGGTTGACTTCAATGCCTCTCTGAGACACCATTAACCTTAGGCATTTCCCAGTCGTTACCCCAAATGCACACTTGCTTGGATTGAGCTTCATGTTATAGAAACAGAGGGTGTAGAAGGTCTCCTTGAGGTCCTCCAAATGATGATCTCCCCGTCGGCTTTTCACTAGCATGTCGTCCACGTAAACTTGGACATTCCTCCCAATTTGATGTGTAAACATCTTGTTCATGAGCCTCTGATACGTTGCTCATGCGTTCTTGAGACCAAACAACGTCACTTTATAACAAAATAAGCCTTGGCTGGTGACGAATGAAGTTTTCTCCTAGTCAGCCTTATCCAGTCTAATCTAGTTGTAACCAGAGAACGCATCCATGAAGCTTAATAACTGGTGCCTTGCTGTTAAGTCCACCAGGATGTCGTTCCGTGGAAGTGGGTAGCTGTCTTTGGGGCAAGCCTTGTTTAGGTCCATAAAGTCTACACACATTCCTCCACTTTCTGCTGGCCTTCTTAACCATCACCATGTTGGCTAGCCAATCGGGATAGTATACTTCCCTTATGAACTCTGCATCTTGCAACTTGCGGACCTCTTCTGCTATAGCTTTATCTCGTTTTTGGGCAAACACCCTCTTCTTCTAATGGATAGGGGGAAAAAAAGGTGATACGTTCAACCTATGAACCATAACTAAGGGGTCAATCTCGGGCATGTCTTCGTGGCTCTAGGCAAAGACATCCTAGGTCTCTCTTAAGAAGGTCGCGAGCACTTGGCGAACGGGTGGACTGGCGAGGGTGCTGATCCTAGTTCTCCGCTCAGGTCTGATGTGATCGAGAAGTATCTCCTCCAACCCCTCAATGGGCTCTGCAACTGTCCGCTGCTCCTCTATGCTTAGTGTCTGTAAGTGGTCGTACATCTCCAACATCGCTATATAGCACTCGCGTGCTGCCACTTAGTCTCCATGTACCTCTCCTGCACCGTACTCAGTGGGGAACTTGATCATCAGGTGATAGATTGAAGTCACGACTTTCCACGAGTTGAGGGTAGGTCAGCCTAATATGGCGTTGTAAGTGGACGAGCAATCGACAACAAGGAAAGTCACATCCTTGGTGATCTATTAAGGGTAATCTCCGAACGTCACAGGTAGTGTAACTGCCCCTATGGGGTATACTTTCATGCCTCCAAAACCGACAAGTGGTGTATTAGTCGGTACGAGTAGTTCTTTCCCGATTCTCATCAGCTGGAACGCCAGGTAAGAGAGGATATCAACAAACCTTCCATTATCAATTAGAACCCAATGGGTGTTGTAGTCTCCCACTCGTATGCTAACAACGAGAGCATCATCGTAGGGTGGTGGAGACATCGTGCATCTTCCTCCGAAAACCCAACTAGGGGGTTGTCCACCCGAGCCATCTTTGAGACAAACCCCGTCAGCTGGATGCTCTGGACCATCCTAAGGTAGGTTTTTCGTGCCTTCCTAAACGAGCCAAATGTTGTGGTGCCCCCTACTATCATCCTTATGTCCCATAATGGGGGCCTAGGGCGCTCGTCATCCCTCCTACTAGCCTGCTCCTGCGGCGAGTTGTTATTTGTTCTCTCTTTGCTGACGAACCGTTGTAGCTTCCACTGCCTGATGAGGGCCTCAATTTGTTGCTTTAAGTCGTAGCATTCAGATGTGTTGTAACCGTGATCACAATGAAAATAACAATACTTGTCTCTGGACCTCTTGCTGGGGTCTCCCTTTAACTTGCTAGGCCACGTCAAGGTCATATCGTCCTTGATCTACATTAGGACTTGATCGATCGGGGCGGTTAACGGGGTGAAATTCGTAAACCTTCCAGCAGGCGATTTGGAGTGCCTATCCTCCCGTCAATCTCCGGTTCTAGTCGTCTTCCGTCCTTTATCTTGCTGAGCATCTTCCTGCCTATCCCTCTTCTTGGGTTTTTCCTCTCGAGCCAGCAATGCGTCTTCTGCATTCATGTACTTAGTGGCTTGATAGAGTACATTTGACATAGTTTTTAGGTCGTTTTTGCATAAGGAGAAAAAAAAAACTTCCCCTTCTGCAAGCCATTGGTAAAAGCAGCAACAAATATCTTGTCATCAACTTCATTTATCAAAAGGGTTTCTTTGTTGAAGCGCGTTATGTAGGACCTCTGTGTCTCGTCCTCCCGTTGCTTGATGCTCATCAAGCACGCAATGGACCTCTTACCTATGCCCCCCGATAAAGTGCGACGCAAACTGTGCACTTAACTCTTTGAAGGTACTGATAGAGTTAGGTGTCAATCTATTGAATCATACCCTTACGGGACCTTTTAGCGTAGTTGGGAAAGCTCGGCATATGATCTCATCTAAAACACCTTGTAAGTGCTTGAGGGTTTTGAACGACTCCAAGTGATCCAAGGGATCCTTAGACCCGTTATAGGCTTCTATTTGCAGCATAAGGAACTTTGACAAAATGGGGAACTTCTATCTGGTGGACCAGCTCGGCGAGGTCGTTTGACACCCGTCCCTTGAGGGCGTTCATCATGAAGTCCATCCTCTCTTCATCATCTACATCTTTGCAACCATTTGCGATGGTGCCGTATCTACGATGAACGAACGGCTAGTGTCTTGTCGCTCTTATCTGCTTAGGGCATTACTGCCCTCTGGTCCTTCTTGCTCCCTTCTTTCGGCAGTGTGTTGAGGGCTGGTTCCCTTTTGCTCTTCTCTCGGATTATTGGGCCTAGCGTTCCTTTGGCGCAGCTATTCTTCTAGGTCGTGGTTTTGCTTAGTGAGGAGTTCCACAGCTGCGACTAGGGTCTGTACTTGCCTTTTGAGGGCAGTAGTGCGTGGTTCCTCTCCTTGATTGTTATTGGTTGCCATCGAGCAAGTAAGTACCATACAACTCTTTGTCTGAGAAGTGGTAATATGGCCACTATCATTCTTTCCCACAGACAGCGCCAACTGATGATGCCAAAAATTGCCAATGAGTCGCATAGTCCTCACGTACTCTAGACAGGACCTGTGAGAAACAGAAACAAAGAAGACCTTACAAAGAGTACTGGTGTGGTACCGGCCAAATACCCTTTGAAGGTTAAATTCGAGAGAATTTCTACAATTCTAGAGTGTCAGAACTAGGAAAATTACGCAACTCTTAATTTGTGAGGATTTTTGGGTTTTATAGTAGTGTAGAGCTGACCTTCGTTTCCTGGTGGAGAAGGTATTTCCTTGTAGAGAAGATTGTCATTAATACTCGTGTTTTACAGGATCCTTTTCTTATAGAGATTCCTCTGATTAGGGTTGGGCATAAAATACAAGATATTTCCATGTACAGACATTCATGGGGACCAAGCCAAGTCATGCTGGGACCGTCAGTTTACTTGACCCATCAGTCTTGTGGTCCGTCGTTGCTTTGCTTCTCATGAATGCAAGGCAGACGAGCCTCCTCCTCGTCCACCTGGTAGGTGCTGTCAGCCTATCAGAGGTCCCCCATCACCTTAAAGCTGACGACCATTAAAAAAAAAAAAAAAAAAAAACCGTCTGCCTTGCATGTTGAAAACGTCCCCATCAAGTAAAAAAATCTAGTGCTAAGACGTACATTATCAGTAAGCAAACCATCAAAGGACAAAAACTTAGGGGGTGTTTGGTTTGTATTTTCAAATAACCATTTTCAGTTTTTAAACAACATTTCACGTATTTCTACACACTTTTTCACTCACACGTATTTTCATAAATGTTTTTAAACAACAATTTCCAATTTTTAAATACATGTACCAAACGGGCTCTTACTGTCATCAACCAAAGCTATCATAAGACCACAATTAATTCCACCCTCAATTTTTCAATTATACAACATTCTAGTCCGTTTTACACGTTAAAAAAAAAGAAGAAAAGGAAAAAAAATTAATTAAAAGCAATAGCAACAGAGTCTTCAATCACATTCGGCAAGACATGGTTTGTGCTCTTTAATGTAAATGGATGATGTTACCACTCACCAAGTAACAACAGCAATAACAGGTACACAGAAGAAAACCCAATGAACTTAATACTTTAGCTCAAAGCATGAAGAACCCAGAAAAGAAAACAAGATAAGCAAAGATTGGTGCTACTGTTTCCCCGCTAATAAGTGCTGGTTGATAGTGGTGGTGGAGTTGAATAAATAAGAAAGAGAATGTGTTTTTATTAAGTACTGAAGAAAGAGTGTGTGGTCTGAAAGTAGCGGAAGTGAAAGAGACTGCTTCTAACACCGAATTCCGGTGTGCCAAATCCTAACCGGTACAAACTTTTTAACTTTTGCTCCTATATATAGGAAAAATTGTAGGACCAGCGCCATTTCTCGGGGGGGAGATTGTAAGTAGCAATGTTTCCGAGACAATAATTTTTGTAATAATTTTTTATTATAGTTGAACTGACAAAATTTTAATGATTATTATTTTATTCATAGTTAATACCACTTTTTAGCTATTATAAAAATAAAAAATGTAAATTTTTTTTGTCTTTAGATGTATATGTTTGAAAAATGATTATTTTTTGTCTCATATTACTTTCTGTTTCATTTTTATTTTAAATTATTTAACTTTTAAATTTTTAAAAATAAACTAATTTTTTAACTTTTTGTTTCAAGTAAATAATTTATCAAAAATAAACAATTCTCGAATATAGTACATGTAGCTTGTATTACTTTATTTTGATGAGAAAGTCCACCCCTTCAGAGCCAGCTCAATAGGTGATGCAATTGATAATCACCTAAGGCCCCCAAATAAAAGAAGGCCCTCGCTTGTAAAAAAAAAAAAATATATATATATATATATATAATATTTATCTATATATTTTAATTAAAAAAATTTAAGCACTTTTATTGGACAATAAAATGCATTAAAAAAATCTCATTGTATTCTAAAATGCAAAAAAAATAAAAAGGAAAAAAAATAAAAATAGTCAAGCTTCAGCTAACAAAATTAAATTTTAGAAAACAAATTTATTAACTCATTCTTGAAATATGCTAAAATCAAAATTAATACCAAAAAAACTCATTAATAATACAACATAATTATCTTGAAATATGTTAAAATAGAGATTATAAATTTCAAAAAAAAAAAAAAATCTCTTATCTCTCTATCTCTCTGACTCTCCATCTATATTCTTACCTTTCTTTTCTTCCTCTTCATCTTGATTCTTTTCTTCATCTTCATTTTCATCTTCATCTTGATCCTTGATCTTTTTCTGTAAACTCTTCCCCTCTTTGTCTTTCCGAAAATGATGACTAAGAGTCTTTTATTTATTTAACTTAAATTATATTTTTTTTTAGTTTATTTCATTGATGGGAGTCCCATCATGGGACACTTTTTTTTTTTGCTAGCACCCTTTCTGCTTAGGACACGTTTTTTGCTTTAAAACTTGGAGAATGTTAACCAGCGCCGCTTGGTGCTAGTTAAGTGCAGAAAAGACAAAAAAAAAAAAAAAAAAATTGTCAGCAAAAGTCAAAAAAATCTCAAATAGTACATTACAAAGCTGAAAAAATGACATAAATTACCAAAAAAAAAAAAACAAAAATTATGTCAGAAAAAAGTAAAAAAATTTGTGGTTAACGGGTACTGTGCAGTGCCCGTTAACACAACCCTTAAAACTTAGCCATAAGATGATTGTACAGGCCCTGTTGGCCTGAAAGATTAAGTGGATTAGCTATATTATCAATTGAAAAAAAAAATGTTAAAGAAACTTAAATACAAAAACTTAATTAGTAATTTTGTATCCCAAAAAGCAAGAAAAATAGATTTTAAATAAAAAATTCAATATATATATATATATATATATTATTTGATTAATATTTAAATATAAAAATGCCTCACTTAAAATTTTCGCCTAAGACCCCCAAAGTTGTTGAGCCGGTCTGCACCCCCTTAAATAATGGTAGATTTGACTTGCTTGTGTGTTATTATTAAAGTGCCTAACAAAGTGGACATTGGCATTGCATGAGAGTTTGTGCTTCTTCTTTTTTTTTTTTTAATACTATAGAATTTTTTTTCTTGGAGAAACATAATTCATTTAATTAAAAAAAACTAGCAATATCAACTTGGACAATCGTAAAAAAATGTGATGGAACATCCTATGTTCGCACAATAAAATTCATAATACATAAAGCATGTCGAGTCAAGTTATGAACTACTTTATTATCTACTCTCTTTATATAAGAGTAACGTAATTCAATAAAAAAAATCTAGCGCTAAAATGTACACCATCAATAAGCAAACCTTCTTTTTTTTTGTACGACTTTCAGTTTTTGTGAATTCAAAAACAGAACATATTCAGTCAAAAGGATGGACAGAGAGAGAAGCACTGAAGAGAGAGACACACTGGAGAGAAGCACTAAGAAATTCAAGGAAAATCATGTTTTAGCAGAGGAGGCTGTGGCAAACAGAGAGGAGCGAAATGTTTTCAAAAGCTATAAAGACAAGCTTGTTGGGGATATACCAGGTGCGTATGAACAAGCCTTTGGGTTTGCTTCTAATATGGACGAAGGAGCCGAATCTGATGAGGAGGAAGATAGTCTCTGCGAAGGGATGGTGGCCATTTCGCTCTCTAAGGGGGAGAAAGCGAGAATCAGGGAACCTTGGGGACAAGCCATCATTGTGAAAACGTTTAGAAGGAATGTGGGTTTTCTTTTTCTAACAAACAGATTGAGAGCTATGTGGATGCCTGTAGGAAGAATGGATTGTATTGATTTAGGAAATGATTTCTTTTTGATCAAATTCGAACTCCATTCAGACTTGGAGGTGGTGATAAAAGGAGGTCCATGGTTTGTTGGCCAACAATTTCTTGCTATTCGGCAGTGGGAACCCGAGTTTAAAGTAAAGGAGGCGTCACTTTCTTCTGTTGCTGTTTGGATCAGACTACCTGGGTTGCCAATTGAGTTCTATGATCCTCTTATTCTAAGGAAGATTGGGCAAGCCATTGGACCAGTGCTACGCATTGATTCTCACACGGCAAATGGCGAGAGGGGTCGCTTTGCAAGGCTATGTGTCCAGGTAAACGTTGATAAACCTCTTGTTAATTCTATTATGATTGGTAAAGTGTTCCAACCAGTGCAATATGAGAGCATTAATATGTTATGTTTTGCTTGTGGCCGTATGGGTCATCGAAAAGAGTTTTGTCCAGAAGTGATTAGGAAACCCACTCCTTGTCCAGATAAAAATGATATGGCCTCTACCTTGCCATCAACGTCGGGGTCTATGGATGCCACGGATGTCAATGGCGCCCAAGTGGCAGAGAAAGAAGTAAGTACGAGTGCTTATGGGGACTGGATGGTGGTTGCTAGAAAGAAGAAAACTCATGTTAACAGTAGGAATAGAGAGGACCAAGGGAGACAGCTTGTTGCTTCTCAGGCTGGGGATCAGATAGAAATCCCTCGAGACACTCATTCTGACAGTAGAAAAGATATGAAAAGAAAGGCAACTGGAGTGGTAACGTCCACTGACAAAAGGAAGGATGACGCCAGCAGGGATGGTTCAAATTTTAGGCAGTCAAATCCTAATACCCACTCCCTACTGAAGGGTAAAAAGGGGTTTTCCTACAAAGAACCTAGTAGACCCGTGAAGGTTAATAACAGGAACTCAAAGAATAGTATAGGCTCTTCATCCTCTGTCTCGGGTTGGGAAGCCAGAAAGTGGCCCTCTAAACCCATTACCACCAATAACTCCAACCTAAACTTCTGTTTTAGTGCTGGCTCTGATGAGCTTGAATCAGCCAAGGAACCTGTGGGCAATATTCCTGAGGGGGAAGATAATACCTCTAGGGATGTCAACGATCATGGGGATACAGAGAGAACCGACGGATCCTGTTCAGCCTCTGCCATCAGTGCAACCAGGGATTCTTTGCGGACAGCCCCTTTGCGAAAGATCACTAACAGTCTTGGAGGAAGCTCACCTAGAGCTAGTGATCTCACAGAGAAAGATACTCCTCGAGATGGCCCTCATAGGGAATTTATTCAGAGTGAAGCTCCTCCAATTCTCAGAGAAAAGGGAGCTGAGACAGGAATGGATGTTGAGGGAGACAGGGGGGGAACCGTCCCCAACTTGTTTTGATGCTCAAACCTCCCCAAATCCTATTATGAATATTTTAATCTGGAATTGTAAAGGGGCTATGAAGCCCAACTTCAAAAAGACTGTGATGGATCTTGTGGAATGGCACCAACCAAGTATTTTTGTGGTCACTGAAACGCACATTGATGGCCAGCGTGCTGATGATATTATAAGGAGGCTTCCTTTTGATGGGGCATATTCTACTGAAACCATTGGGTACGTAGGGGGCATTTGGCTGCTGTGGCGCTCAGATTTTGTGGATATGGACATTCTATCGGCCACTGAACAGGAGATTCATGCCATTGTCCAGGTTAGATCTCTTTCTCAATCTTGGCTATTAAGTGCAATTTATGGTAGTCCTCGATTTAGGGAGAGATGTATCTTATGGGATAACTTAAGAATTTTGTCTGTGAGACACAATCTTCCCTGGGCTGTGATGGGGGATTTTAATGATGTAACTAGGGAAGAGGAGAAATTGGGTGGAAATGGAATATGTAGTAGGAGGGTTTCTGAGTATACCAGCTGTATGGATTTTTGTAATCTCATTGACCTGGGATTCACAGGGGCAAAGTTTACATGGACTAACCGGAGGGAATTAACTGATCTTATTCAACAAAGATTAGATAGAGTTTGGGTGAATTCAGAATGGAAGGTGTGTTTTCCTGAGGCTTTTGTTTCCCATTTAGCTCGTATCAATTCAGATCACTGTCCTCTTCTTTTGTCTATGGTGCCTTATCTTGGACAGAGGGGAGTGAGGCCCTTTCGGTTCCAACCTGTCTGGCTCAGCCATGATGGATTCTCGTGTGTTGTTAAGGAAGCCTGGGAAGGTAATCGTCAGAATGTGTGCCATGCTATTAATATTTTTGCTGATAAGGCCAAAATCTGGAATAAGGAAGTCTTTGGGAACATTTTCTGGAAGAAAAGAAACCTCTCTGCCAGGTTGATGGGAGTTGAGAAGGCTTTAGCTAATGCTCCTTCCCAAAGGTTAATTAACCTTCATAAGGCCCTCTTAGGTGATTTGGAGAAAATTCTAAACCTGGAAGAAGAGCTTTGGGGGATGAAAGCTAGGACCAATTGGCTTATTCAGGGTGAGAGGAATACTACTTTTTTTCACATTTCTACCCTGAATAGAAGAAGCAATAACCGTATTTTGGGTATTAATGACCCAGATGGGAATTGGGTTACTGATCTGGAGAGAGTTAAGGTGATATTTGTTAATGGGTTTAAAAAACTTTACTCCTCGGAGCAGATTATTTGTGAGAGAATAGATGACCACTCCCTCCCCTTTGAAAACTCCCTGTCTAGCTCTGAAGCTCTCAATCTCTCACACCCCCCTACTGATGCTGAAATTCTTTTTGCTCTGAATTCTATGAAAGCTTTTAAAGCCCCTGGACCTGATGGGCTCCATGCTGGATTTTTTCAAAGATTTTGGATGGTGGTGGGTGACTCGGTGAAGCTTGAAATTAAGAGAATTTTCCAAGATAGGAAAATCCCCACTCAGTTAAATAAAACTCTTATTGCTTTGATCCCCAAGCAATTGGGTCCTGAAAATATTGGCCAATTTCGTCCTATAAGTTTATGCAACACTATCTACAAGATTGTGACTAAAATTCTTGTCCTAAGGATGAAGCATCTCATGCCGAAGCTTGTCTCCCCCTCCCAAACAGCTTTTGTTGCTGGTAGAAGAGGTACTGATAACTTTATTGTGGCTCAGGAATTACTCTATACTCTAGAAAAGAAGAAAGGGAAAACTGGATATATGATCATTAAGATTGACTTAGAGAAAGCTTATGATCGTATGGAATGGAGCTTTGTGAGGAATGTTCTTTGCAGCCTTGGATTTCAGAATGCTACTGTGGAGCTGATCCTTAGTTGTATTTCCTCCACTTCTGTTTCCCTTTTGTTTAATGGGGAGCAGCTTGAGGAATTTGAACCTTCGAGAGGTCTCAGACAAGGAGACCCAATCTCCCCTTACATTTTTATTTTGTGTATGGAACTTCTTAGTGCTCTAATTAATAAGAAGTGCGGGAATGGTGACTGGGATAAGGTTAAAGCTTCTAGGAATGGACCTGGGTTTTCCCACATGTTTTTTGCAGATGATCTTCTGTTGTTTGCAAAAGCTAACCTGGAAAATTGTGAGACCATATCGGATGTTTTGGAGGAATTTTGCTCTCTCTCAGGTCAAAAAATCAGCAAAGAGAAGTCCAAAATCTTCTTCTCTCCGAATGTTTCAGAGGAGGATTGTGCTAGTATAGTCCAACAGCTAGGTATTCATAAAACCAATAATTTGGGGAAGTATTTAGGCTTTCCCTTCAAGCATAAAGGCAGAAATAGGAATCAATTTCAGTCAGTGGTAGATAAAGTCCATGCTAAACTGGCTGGTTGGAAAGCCAAATGCCTCTCACCTGCGGGAAGGTTGGTCTTAATCAAGGCTGCTGTTACCCCCATTGCTGAATATTCTATGCAGTGTTGCAAGCTTCCCTTTAAAGTCTGTGATAGAGTTGATAAGCTTACTAGAGATTTTCTTTGGGGTTCTACGGAAGAGAAAAGGAAGCTTCACCTAGTTAGATGGGATAAAGTTACTTCCCCTACTAGCCTAGGTGGTCTTGGCATCTTTCAAATGAGGGCTAGGAATGCTGCCATCCTTGCTAAGCTTTGTTGGAGGATCGCTTCGAACCCGAATGCACCTTGGGCACTTATGCTCACCTCTAAATACCTTACCCCTGCCAGGTTAGGTGAAAGGGGAAGAAGATTACCTGCCTCAAGTAATTGGACAGCTTGCAAAGTTGGGGGTATAATATTCAACAAAGGATTAAAGTGGTCTATCTCAAATGGAGAGGCTGTGAGTGCTTGGGATGATTTTTGGCTTGCCTCAAGCCCTCTTAGGAAGCTTATACAAGGTCCTCTTTTAGAAGGTGAAGGAAAGAAATCGGCTAAAGAGTTCCTTGCTAATGTGTTTGACTCTTCCTTTGTTTTCCCTGATTCAATCCTTAAGGAAATACAAGGAGTGCCGCTTGCTACCAACCCCCTCCAAGATGATATACTTATTTGGGGCTTCTCCAAGGATGGAAGCTTCAATCTTCAATCGGCTTACCTTCTTGCTAAGGGTTTAAACCCTTTGAACCTGAACACTCAAAAACTTTGGGTCTGGAAGGCAAAAACCTCTCCAAGAATCAAATTCTTTCTTTGGCTTTGCTTCCACTCCAGCATTCCTACAAAGGAAGTGCTGGGTTCAAGGGGTTTTAACCTGGATAATACTTGTGATTTGTGTGGAGTTAGTACGGAGTCTATTATCCATGTTTTGCGTGATTGTAGTGTGGCTAGGGAAGTTTGGAGGAATTTGGGTTTTGATGATACTAGACAAGATTTTTACGGAACCACACTGGTGGATTGGCTTAAAAACAATTGTGAATCCTGTGAGTATTTGTCTCAACCGTGTGTACCTTGGAAATATGTGTTTCCCCAAGCTGTTTGGCAGATTTGGCTGCATAGGAATCAATTTATATTTAAGACAGGGAGGAAAGAACATAATATTCACGTGCAAAGCATTAAAAGGGGTGCTGAGTTTTTTGCACTAGTACCAGATTGCTCTAACAAACCGCCTAGAGTGCAAGTTCAGATTAGTTGGAAGAAGCCACTGGCTGGTTGGATGAAGCTTAATACTGATGGTGCTGTTTTTGGTAACCCGATTCAAGTGGGGGGTGGAGGTGTGATTCGGGACAGTAATGGTGAATGGGTGGCTAGTTTTGTGAGGAAGCTTGGGAGTATGTCCAGTGTCTTGGCTGAGCTTTGGGCCCTCAAAGATGGCCTCTTACTTGCTCGGCAACTTGATATTCTTAATGTTAATATAGAACTTGATGCTGATTTGATTGTTCACTTACTTAACAACCCCTCCTCTCATAATCTCATGCTAGAACCCCTTCTAAATGACTGCAGGAACCTGATCAAAACCTTCACTGGCTGTACAGTGGCCCACATCTTTAGGGAAGCTAATAGATGTGCTGACAAGCTTGCTAACATGGGAACAACTCAAGCTGTTAATTTTCTTTTGTTGTATGAACCACCGCCTGTGGTGGTCGATTTGCTAGCTTTTGACAAAGCTGAGCTCTTTTATAACAGAATGGTTATTTTTTAGTTTTATGTTATCAGCTTGGTTAACCAAAAAAAAAAATCAATAAGCAAACCTTCAGAGGATAAAAACTTACTGTCATCGACCAAAGCTGTCCCAAGACCACAATTAATTCCACCCTCAATTTTTCAATTATACAACATTCTAGTCCGTTTTACATGTAAAAAACAAAAAGGACAAAAAAATTTAATTAAAAGCAATAGCAACAGAGTCTTCAATCACATTTAGCAAGACATGGTTTGTGCTCTTTAATGTAAATGGATGATGTTACCACTCACCATTTATTTCAATAAAAAAAATATTTTAAAAAATAAAATAAAGACTTATTATTCGATTATCGAGGAACCTTTATGGCTGGCCAATTCTCATAGGACCGCGTCTCCAGAAATCACAAACGGATAGATTGATATAGAAATATAGATATGTAATATCAATATGACATAATAATATTACACTTTTTCTTATTCTTTTTTCTCTATTTCTCTTGGTGAAGAGAGAGAAAATGTCTATTTCTTCTTTTTCTCTTTTCTTTTTGTGTTCAATGTTAAAAATATGTTGCGGGTCAGAGTAAGGTTATTGACATAATAATTTTTGCAATATTTTTCAAAATGGTTGAACTTACGAGATTTTATTGGTTTTCACCTTAACACACTTCTCATACCACTTTTTAATTATTTATAACAATTTATCATCTTAACAGTCGTTAACTTTTTTATAAAACTTTTTGTGTCTTAAACATATTGTGTGGCTTGTGTTACTTAATTTTATGATCCACCCATGTAAAAAGAAGAGAATAACACTTTCATTTTTTGTTTTTGTTGGTTGGTTGGAATCAAGAGACAAGGAATAGATTAGGCAGCAAATGGGTGTAAAAATGGAAAGGAGGGAGTGAGTGATGATATGGGTCCCTACTTTTATTTTTTTATGAAGATGTGGGTTCGTACTTTGTTTTCACCTGGAAGGCATGCATTGGTTTTTGGTTTTAATGAACCTATTTATTAGAATATGTTTTCTTCTCTGCTTGTGCTGGTTTATAAATACTAGATACAAAATAGGTAAGACTTAGTTACAGCACTTAGGTGCTATACATTAAGTTTCTATCTTAAAATTTTGTTATGTGAATTTTTTCTCATGAGATGAAACTTTATTTTTTAGTTAAGTATCCACATGGTAGAATCTTAAAAGAAAAATCTAAGGAACTGCACCTAAGGTATTGTACCTAAGTTTTGTCCATACAAAATATGTCCCTGAGTCTCCCAAATTAAGAGTTAAAATTTAGAGAAGTATTACACTGTTACGTCTATAATATTTTCACAACAAATCTTAGGTGGTAAGTTTTACTGGTTCTAATTTGAACCCATCATTTAAATTACTTTTTTATCCAGTAATAGCAACCAATAACAACCTACCATATAGGATTTGTTGTGAAAATGTTTTGAAAATATTATGAACAAAGCATTTCTCTAAGACTGTTAGAAGTGTGTGAGTATGTTACTGAGTGGCTGAGGTGTGTGGTGATGATTGGCTGTGCGTGTGCTGCTGCATGAGGGTGCGTGTGATGATGCATGTGGGGTGTTGGTGAGGCGTGTACAAGTTGCTGATGAAGAGTGTGTGAGTTGCTGATGAGGCATGCAGGAGTAGCTGATGAGGTGGGCACCCATTAGTGCTGCCAGAATTAGTGTTGCCAGACTGTACTATGATATTGAACTTAGAATAATAAGTGTAATTGTTTAGTTGGCACTATATGCTTAGTTGGCATTATATACTGTATTCACACTAGTGATGTACAAAATAAGAGTTAGTTAATACAATTAGTTAGTTAGAATATGGACAGCTGGCTTGGGCGGTTAGGCAGTTAGAGAGTGAAGCATTGAGAGAGTATTAGAGTACTGGAAAGAGAGGAGCATGTATGAAAAAGACTATTCTTAATTCCCATTCTCTCAATTCTATCTCCATTATCTCTCTCTACTTCTCTGTTCATATCTCTTCTATGCTCTTGGAGGCCAAGTCGTCCTCGAATTCAACTATTCAACTCCTCTGTTCCTAACAAAGACTTAACCATAAGCTCTAATATTTGGGAGGTAACATTTATGTTACTAATTTATTACTCTTATTTTTTATTTATTTTGTTAATAATCTTTTCAATTGTTTGAATACATAAATTTTTCTAGTCTTTATATTTCTCTCTCATACATATTTAACTAGTCATTTTTTAAGCATCTAACGTATGACTAAGAAAAATTTATAATCACCACCACACACCCTTAGCGTAATAGTTGCTCTACAAGTATTAGTTCTTATGGGTAGGGGAGCAAAGACCGAGGTTCAAGTCTCTAGGAAAGAATTTCATACACATTTACACTTAGATTAGGATAGAATGGATTTCTATCTCAAATTAAAAAAAAAAAAAAAAAAAAAATTATAATCCCCTAATAAACATGCAAATTCAAAAAAAAACATTGAACTATTAAATATATTTATACTTATATTTATTATATAATGACATATAGACCAATGAATATAAAAACATATCATTTCTTTTGTACTTCCTTTACTAACCAAACAAAAAATATTAAATCTATCAAATATATTCATAAGGGCATAAATATCAAAAACAATTATTTACCTTTCTTTTGTTTTGCATGTCAAAGAAGTAAAAAATGATTTCTCTTTTGATTTTTTCTCTTTTGCTCTTTGCATCCAAAAACTTATTCCTCATTCAGGAATAAAGACTTCCTGAGTTGGATTTGAAATAAGATCACATTTAAAATTCTATATGTTTATCTTGTTATTTAAATTCTTTATATGTATTTAAAATTTTAAATGTACACATGAGAAAGGTTTTAGTCTAAACCTTCTTCAATTTTTTTGTCACTAAAATAAAAGTCCAACTAGCCTCTAAACACACGCCGCTCTTTCTTTATTTATTAAAAATAATATATTTGTATTTTTATAGAAATAGTTCCACTCCATTAATTAATGTTAATTTGCTCTTCTAGTCTTCTCCCATCTTTGTCCATCGCTTGTCTTCAACTTTTATATTATTCTTATCTGTTAGGTTCTAAAACTTTAGGATCTAAATGTATTAAAACTTCAATGTGTAATGTTGGCAAGCCATGATCAAAACATTTAGTCTAGATTTAGACTGCTTAAAGTGTGGTTATGTGTAAAGTTGGAATTAAGTAATTGCAGAAAATTACTATTCAATTTCTACAAGGCTCGATCAATCGAAACTCTTGCAGATTGTTTTTCTGCAAAATTTTCCAACTCAGCCCAAGCCCATATGACGTGTAGGGTTTTATGTTTTGCCTTAAGTATAAAAGGAAAAACCCTAGCCACGTTTTAGAGGTAGTTAATATGTTGTGTGTGTGAATCTCTTGTGAGATCTAGAGGTGTTTACCTTCATACATACTTAGGGTTAACAAGATCAAGATTGATGTCAATAGCTTAGTGATTACTTCCGTTGCTGTTTCAAGAGCTTAAAGAAAACACAAGTGGGAGTACTTGTGGTTGCTGTGGATCAAGGAAAGAAGTAGTCCGTAGACTCAGAGCTGTCACATGGTCGTGGTTGTAAGTTTTCTACTCGAGATAGCAATAAGATGTTAGTGGTCTAAGTCGCTATTATAAAACTTCAATTCTTTCATAGTGGATCTGTTTTACCTTAAGGATAACTAGGTTAAATCCTCCCCAAGTTTTTTACCGGTTTGGTTTTCCTAGGTTATCATATCGTGTGTTCTTTATATTTCCGCATTACTTACATGAAATGATTTGATTGTGTTAACCTAGATATGAATAATTTATCTAAGTAATCACTTGGCTAAATAACTAGGTTAAACAACTTGTGTTTTAAGGGGTCTAAAAACGTACAAGTAGTATCAGAACGGGTTAGCTCTAGTATTTAGATCATTTGATCTAAGAGTTGATCTTTGACCCCTGTTGTCATAGATTCTTGGAAGTTCTTATTGCTGAAATTCCAACTTGTCTACTTTTGGTTTGTGTCTCCTGTTGCATTTGTTAAGTCTTTCCTTGAGTATCTTGGTATAATTACATGTGATGATAATTATGTGTGCTATACTGCTTTAACCGCCTTAAAGGCATGTGATTCTTGTCTTTGGTATTTGGATAATGGTTATTCCAGGCATATGACAGGAAATAAAGCTTTATTCAAGACACTCCTTGAAGGAAAGATTATGACAGTCACGTTTAGAGATGGAAGCAAATTTGTGATCAGAGGCATTGGAACTGTGGATATTCCAGGGCTGCCGATTTTTGAAGATGTCTGGTATGTTGGTGGGCTGAAGGCTAACTTACTCAGCATCAATCAAATTTGTGACAATGGATTGAATGTTCTCTTCACCAAGTATGAATGTGAGATACTTGATAGAGGAGGTGACTGCATGTGTATTGGTGTTAGGACAGCTGCCAACTGTTATGGTATAACACCAAGTATAAGCAACAAGTGTTTCAGTGCAAAGATCAATCAAGTAGATTTATGGCATCAACGGTTGGGACATGCAAGTCACAAGCAATTAGAGAAGATTTTCAAGTGTGATGCAGTTATTGGTTTGCCCAAGTTTGAAAAGATAGAAAAGTGCATATGTGGACCATGTCAGATGAGTAATCAAGTGAAGTCCAAACATCCATCTGTAACTGAAGATCAAACTTCAAGACCTCTAGAGTTGTTGCACATTGATCTCATGGGTCCTACCAGAGTTCAAAGTTTAGGTGGAAAGAAGTATATTCTAGTTGTTGTGGATGATTTCACTAGATATACTTGGGTTGTGCTTTTGAGAGATAAAGCTAAGGCTCTTCAAAAGATGATACACTTGTGCAAGAAATGGCAAGTTGAGAAAGGTACTGTGATAGCCATAATTAGAAGTGATCATGGAAGGGAATTTGAAAACACAAAGCTAGCTACCTTCTGCAATGATCAAGGCACACATCAAGAGTTCTCTTCACCCAAGACACCGCAACAGAATGGAATAGTGGAACGAAAGAATAGGGTTGTTCAGGAGATGGCTCGTGTCATGCTACATAACAAAAAGATGCCCAAGTCCTTCTGAGGAGAAGCGGTTAACACTGCTTGCCATACACTCAACTGGGTGTATTTCAGACTTGATTCCAAAAAAACTCCTTATGAACTCTGGAGAGAAAAGAAGCCTGTTGCCAAATACTTCTGGATATTTGGCAGTGACTGTTACATTCTACATGATAGGGAGAACCTAGAAAAGTTTGATGCAAAGAACAACAAGGGATACTTTCTGGGATACTCTTCCACTAGTAGAGCATATAAAGGATACAACTTGAGAACTAAAACAGTCATGGAGTCTTCAAATGTGGTGATCAATGATGAACTGTGTTCAGAAACTCATTCAAAAAACACTCATCCGATTCAAGAAAAGACTGTGGAGGTTGATGATCCTATTCCTGATGATTATGTTGGGAAGCATAGTGATGAAGAGCTACTATTGTTGAATGATGCTATTTCAGTACCATCAAGTTCAGAACCATCCACACCGGTTCATGAAACTCAACAAGAACAAAGTGAGCCTAGTCCTTCATCAGAACAAAAAGGTACCTCTACATCTCTGATCAAAGGTCCATCTTCTAGAGTAAAGTTAAATCACCCTGCCACAAATATATTGGGTAGTTTGAACGATAACATGAGATTGAGATTGAAAGCCTTGAATGTAATTACTCACTCATGCTATCTATCCCAATTTGAACCGAAAAAAATGGATAAAGCACTTCAAGATGTTGATTGGGTTAATTCTATGCATGAAGAACTTCATCAATTTGTTCGGAATGATGTGTGGGAATTAGTTCCTAAACCAAAGGGAGTAAATGTGATTGGAACAAAGTGGATTTTCAAGAACAAGTCAGATGAACATGGTACTATTATTAGAAACAAATCAAGACTTGTTGCTCAAGGATACACACAAGTGAAAGGGATTGATTTTAATGAGACTTTTGCACCAGTAGCAAAACTGGAATCCATTAGGATACTTTTGGCCATAGCAAGTCATTTGAATTTCAAGCTGTATCAAATGGATGTCAAGAGTGTCTTCTTAAATGGGATGTTGCAAGAAGAGGTGTATGTTGAACAACCAAAGGGTTTTGTTGATCCTCACAGACCGGATGATGTCTACAAGTTGAAGAGAGCCCTCTACTGTTTGAAACAAGCTCCTAGGGCATGGTATGATAGGTTAACTGCATATCTCATTGAGCATGGATTCAAAAAAGGATTTGCAGATACTACTCTCTTCATACGAAATGATAAGAATTATTTTGTAGTAGCTCAAATTTATGTTGATGATATTGTTTTTGGTGCTACTAATGATTCTCTTGCTCAATCTTTTGCAGATGAAATGAAGAAGATGTTTGAAATGAGTATGGTTGGTGAACTGACTTATTTCTTGGGATTGCAGGTGAAGCAAATGGAGTCTGGAATTTACATCAACCAAGCAAAGTATACTAGAAATCTAGTCAAGAGATTTGGACTTGACAAGGTTGCACATGCTAGAACACCAATGGCTGCTAATGCAAAGTTAATCAATGATCCATCGGGTGAGTTTGTTGATGTTATTTTATATAGAAGCATAATTGGTTGTCTTTTGTATTTAACTGCAAGTCGTCCTGATATTGCTTTCAGCGTTGGTGTATGTTCTAGGTTTCAATCTAATCCTAAGATTTCACATTTGAATGCTGTTAAAAAAATCATAAAATATGTTAGTGGAACTTGTGATTATGGATTGTTTTATAGCAAAGAGTCAAATCTATCTCTTGCTGGTTTTTCAGATTCAAATTGGACCGGCAATGCCGATGATAGAAAAAGCACCACTGGGGGGTGTTTTTATGTAGGAGCCAATCTTGTTGCTTGGATGAGTAAAAAGCAAAATTTTGTCTCTCTGTCTACTGCAGAAGCATAATATATTGCTGCTGGAAGTTGTTGTTCACAGCTTCTTTGGATGAAAGAGCTTTTGAGTGATTATGGGATATCACAAGACACCATGGTTGTCTATTGTGATAATTCTAGCGCTATCGATATCTCTAAGAACCCTGTTCAACACTCTAGGACTAAGCATATAGAGATTAGATATCACTTTATTTGGGATCTGGTTGAAAGAAAGATTGTGACTCTTGAATATATCCCTACTGAACGTCAGAATACTGACATCTTCACCAAACCTCTCGATAGAAGTAAGTTTGAGACACTTTGTCAAGTAATTGGTGTGATTTTGTGTCCCTAGTCATCTTTGCCTCTCATGGTCCTTGTGCTTCATCTCTCTACTCTTTGTGACCATTCTTCTTTGTTGCTTTGTTTTCTTTGTTTTTAAGATTTGTATTGCATAACATTCATACATTTCATGCTGGGTTGTTTTTGTTATTCTTTAAAAAAAAAAAAAAAAAAAACAAACCAAAACAAAAAATGAGGAAAGGGAAGGAAAAATGTGTTTTGCGTTATTTTTCTTGGATTTGAAATCAAGGTTGGTCATATTATCTTTACATAACATGTTTATGTACCTTGTTTAGCTTGGATGAGCTTATTTTACTGCACTTTATTAGTTTTAGCTTTGTAGTGCATGTTGTGTGGGAGTTGTTTATAGTTTTTGATCACATGATCTTGATCTTGAAGTCACATGCTTTTGATTGTAAGGACTAAAATATCCTAAGAGAAATGCATAAATAACCATCTCACCACTGTTTACTAGCCAATCATGAATACCTTAGTGCATATCATATGATTTTGTACTTGAGAAAGTGTAGCACATGCATAAAAAGAATATAAGGTGTAGCCTCAACTTATAATAATAAAATTGGTGTGTACATTATTGGGACATTATAAATTCAAATTGAAATAAAATTGGTGTGTACATTATGAGGCAAAACAAGAAACTTACATGATTGCAAGCTTGTTTTCTAGGAAATGTGAGAGTTATATGATATAACTCTTTAGGTGATAGTCACTTTCAAACTTATGTGATGAATTTTATAGAGATTGTAATTAATCACTATTTACTTATCACCTCACATATATTTCAAGCTACTGCTAGTTGCACATACTACACAAGTTATTCTTTGCTAAACTTAGTACATGATATTGTATGTGATCTTGTTGTGGCCATCTAAGATTAAAAGTTTCTTGATTTAAATGCAAAATGTGTTTAATGTTTGAGCTTTAAGGACAAATTGATTGAAAATTTTGTTTTTGGAAGATCTAGGTTGAATTCAAGTGTTTTTGAAAAACTTTTCATCTCATACTCATGCATTTTATTCATAAAAAAATGTGCTTTGAGGAGTTTCTGCATTAAAATGCTCTATTTTTCAAAAAACTATTTTTTCCAGATTTTCCATCAATCGAACTTGTTGCTCGACCAATCGAAAATGTGATAAAAAATTTGGTTACAATCTGCCTAACTCAATCGGTGCTCAATTGGTGCTAGATTGATCGAAATTGATTTTCGATCAATCGAATCTAATTTTCGACAGGCCGAAAATCGGTTAGAGTGTTCTTTAAAAAGCTTTTCTCACGTGTTCATCACACTATTCATACTTTTTCAAAAAGATTTCTTTCTCTTCTTTTTCGACCAATCCACTTCAAGTCATTTTTTGTTGTTTTCTTCCTAATTTTTCTCAAGGTTTTTGTCTTCAAGTGCCGGTAAGACTTTTTACCCTTTCTTTTTCATTTTATTCACAATTTTCATGCATTTTAGGTGAAATTTTTGGACCTATAGATTTTTGGGGTTTTTGAGTTTTGAGTTGGTTTCTTTCAAATTTGATCACTGGGTTTTTATTCTTAAATGTTGTCACCATGTTTCTCACGCATTAATTTGATTAATTTGGTGATTTGAGAACAATTTGAAATTCTAGGGCTTGAAACTACATGAAATTGGGGATTTTGTTCAATTGGGCTGTAATTGGTGAAATTGACTTGTGTAATTGATTGATTAATTCATTATATGATGTTTCCTAACTATTATGATGGTTAATTGTTCAATTTGGGTTACTTTTTGAAATTGGGTTTTTCAAAATTTGGGGGTTTTGTTCTAAAACTCTATGTTCAAGTCAATTGTTGGTTTCTAAAGTATAATTGAACAGTTTTCACTGCATTAAAGCATGCATCATTTGTTCATTCAAGTCATGCATCATATATATTGATATTTTCTATTGTGTTTGCTCTCCAACCCTATCTGATGCAGTCTGCCCTTGGTTTTCTTTGTTTTCTTTCTTTGGTTTCTGTTTCTGTCTATCCTTTCCAACCCTTAACATCATGGTTAGGAAGACTAGAGCCAATAAGAAAACCACCTCCACCTCTACTCCTGCCTTTGATAGTGATAGGTTTCGGTTTGAGAAAAACCAAGAAGCCTATGAGAAGTTGAATATTTTTAGGTCTGTGTGGGCTGAGAGAAAGGTTGTGTTAGATGAGTTAGATTCGGAGATTAGGAGGAACTTTGAGCGTAGGAGTTGGTTACCTTTGTTGGACATTTCTCATCCTCCTCCGACTGCCTTGATTAGAGAGTTCTACTCGAACCTCTTTGTCCATTCCGATGATTTCAACACTCACTATATGATGAGTTGGATAAGGGGTGAAGAGTATACCATTACTCCTTCAGTAGTGGCCTCTGCTCTTGGGGTACCTTTGGCACGACAGCCAGTCTACCCTTATGATAAGACCCCTCTTCTTGATGACATTATGTCATATCTCACCGGTACTTCCATTTAGTGGGGTACTGATCCTCGGATTACCTCCCATGAGCTTACTGAGATTCATTATTTGTTTTTTTAGATTTCTTGTCATTCTATCTGGCCCATCTCTCACTTGCACACCATTCATATTGAGAGATGTGCATTTTTGTATGCCCTTGTGACTGATGCTCCTATGAGTTTTCCTACTCTTTTCATTCGTTCCTTGGTTGAGGTTCATAAGAGTAGTTCTACAACACAGGGTCTTTTTTTCCTTTTTTTATACATCGGATTTTGTTACATTTAGGATTAGAGGATTTTCCCAAGTCTGAGCCCGTACATATTATAGCTCCCATATATGCCACCTTCTTTAGGCAGAGAGCAGCTCAGATGAAAGCTAGCTCTAAATGCCCTCGAGTTGAGGCTTCCACAAATGCTGCAGCTCAGCCTCCTTCTTCAGGTGACCCTACTGTTGAGGCCTATGTCGATCCCACTACCGCAGTTGATCCTCCACCTTCTACTTCGAATGATTCCAACATTTGGAGTATGTTGGATACTGTCATGACCGTTCAGGCGGCACATGGTCAACTTTTGGTAGATGTGCTCACGGAGCTTCAGGCATTGCGTGCAGATTTGGCAAGCATTCAGCGGTCTTCTCCACCACCTCCTTTTGATGATGAGCCTTGATTGCCCTTTGGCAATTTGTCACAAAAAGGGTGAGTACATATTGATGGAAATAGGGGGAGATTTTGAGTTTTTAGTGCTTTGGAGCTTTAGATTGTATCTAGGTGCTTCGTCTTGTATTTACTTTTTGACTCATGATGTGTTTATCTTGATGTATTTATTTTTTATAGGATGTATATGTTAGGGGGAGACATTAAGTTTTTTATCTCTATTATTGTTTCTTGTTTCACATATGCTACATTGATTATTGATTTATATTATGAGGTTATTCATGATATATGTCTTTTATTTTCTATTTTGTGAAATCAAGAATTTATTTTGTTTTTACTTGTATTTTCCACACATGCATTTATATGTTTGTTGAAGTGTTTCAGGAATATACAGGTTTATTCAGTCGTGCTGCTGTTTACACTGGCAACTGATAGATAGTAATTAGGTTTGTAAGGTTGAATTTATTCAATCATGTGTTGGCTTTATTTCGTACCAAATTTGTTTGTAATTTACCAATTGGATACCCTATATTTAGGTGAAAATTATATAAGAGTAGTGTGTGAGAGAGTGTGAAGAAAACTCAAGATGTGTGCACTCAAGAAGGGCCTCGCAACTGGATCTAGCGACTGGCAAGTCGCCAAAGGTGGCACACGTGTGAAGCATGCAGGGGAGCTGAAGGGTCACGACAGCTAGAGCACTACAGGACAAAACTTCTAGTCTGGCCAGACAGTTAGCTCACAACTCAAACTTGCGACTCATTCCAGTCGTGAGGTCGAGTCACCAAAATGCCCTGTTTGTTGAAAACTGACCTTACGCATTCCTCATACACCCTACTATAAATGCTCTTATACCCACGAAATGTAGAGAGCTTCTAGAGAAAATTTTGAGATAGAAACCCTAGAGAAAAACAAGATTGACTCATCCACAATCTTCATCCTTTGATTCTCCAAATTCCTCTACTCTCACCCTCTCCATCGACATATCCTTGAGAGGTACATTTAGTCAAATCTTTATCTCACCATACCCATATTAGTGAAGAAGTATTTTGGTGCTTGGAAAGCAATTCAGAAGGGACCAATTCATTTTGGTTGATGCAATGGGTGATTGCGGGATCCGGTAAGTTAGAGAAGATAAGGTTCGTCGTAACCCTGTTGGAGCAAGAAGCTTGGAGGGCTTAGGTGCCCTGGGTAGATTAGGCTTGGAGGGTCTTCTGCTATTCATGTATCTCAACTTTATTTTCTAGTGGATTATTGACCATTTAGAGGGTGGTGGAGAGGTTTTTTGCCAAGTACTTCGGTTTCCTCTTCGATAACATATTGCCGTGTTATCTTTGTGTTTGCATCTTTCTTCCCTTATTCTTTACCTTTTAATTACTGTTGTGTTGGTTATTAATTATGGTTTAAAGTGTGTTACTAATTTAGTTTTAGCTTATATTCATATTTCGGACATATATTGTTTATTTATAAGCACGTGTGAAGCATGCAGAGGAGCTGAAGGGTCACGATAGCTAGAGCACTATAGGACAAAACTTCCAGTCTGGCCAGGCAGTTAGCTCTCGACTCAAACTCGTGACTCGTTCCAGTCGAGAGGCCGAGTTGCCAGAATGCCTTGTTTGTTGAAAACTGACCTTTCTCATTCCTCATACACCCTACTATAAATACCCTTATACCCACGAAATGTAGAGAGCTTCCAGAGAGAATTTTGGGAGAGAAACCCTATAGAAAAACAAGATTGACTCATCCACAATCTTCATCCTTTGATTCTCCAAATTCCTCTACTCTCACCCTCTCCATTGACATATCCTTAAGAAGTACATTTAGCCAAATTTTTATCTCACCATACTCATATCAGTGAGGAGGTATTTTGGTGCTTGTTAAGCAGTTCAGAAGGAACCAATTCATTTTGCTTGATGCAATGGGCTATTGCGGGATCCAGTAAGCTAGAAAAGACAAGATTCGGTGTAACCCTGTTGGAGCAAGAAGCTTGGAGTGCTAGGTGCACTAGGTAGATTAGGCTTGGAGGGTCTTCTGTTATTGATGTATCCCAACTTGATTCTCTAGTAGATTATTGACCGCTTGGAGGGCGGCGAAGAGGTTTTACGCCGAGTACTTCGGTTTCCTCTTCAATAACACATCGCCGTATTATCTTTGTGTTTGCATCTCTCTTCCTTTACTCTTTACCTTTTAATTACTGCTGTAATTGTATTTAAATATGGTTTAGAGTGTTTTACCAATTTGGGTTTAACTTATATTCATCATTCCGCACATATATTGTTTGTGTATAAGCTTGTGTTGGTAATTTTATATTTGGGGGTCTAAACTTTCATAGGTATTTTACGCCCTATTTGAACTTTCAAGGTTGAATTGTTTTTGGGCTATTTTGTAACTTTGAGAATTTTGTTTTGATATGTGTTTTGTCATGGATTTCCAAAGGGGGAGTTTTTTAGATTCTAAAACTTTAGGATCTAAATGTATTATAACTTCAATGTGTAATGTTGAAAAACCTTGATCAAAACATTTAGTCTAGATTTAGGCTACTCAAAGTGTGGTTATGTGTAAAGTTGGAATCGAGTAATTGCAAGAAATTACTATTCAATTTCTGCAAGGTTCGATCGATCAAAAAAAGACTCGATCGATCGAAGCTCGTGCAGATTGTTTTTCTGCTGAATTTTCCAACTCATCCCAAGCCCATATGACATGTAGGGTTTTATGTTTTGCCTTAAGTATAAAAGGAAAAACCCTAGCCACGTTTTAGAGGTTGTTGATATGTTGTGTGTGTGAATCTCTTGTGAGATTTAGAGGTGTTTACATTCATACATACTTAGGGTTATCAAGATCAAGATTACTGTCAAGAGCTTGGTGATCTCTTCAGTTACTGTTTCAAGAGCTTAAAGAAAACACAAGTGGGAGTACTTGTGGTTAATGTGGATCAAGGAAAGAAGTAGTCCGTGGACTCGGAGCTATCACGTGGTCATGGTAGAAGGTTTTCTACTCGATGTAGCAATAGGATGTTAGTGGTCTAAGTCGCTATTGTAAAACTTCAATTCTTTCATAGTGGATCTGTTTTACCTCAAGGATAGCTAAGTTAAATCCTCCCCAAGTTTTTTACCGGTTTGATTTTTCTGGGTTATCATATCGTGTATTCTTTATATTTCCGCATTACTTACATGATATGATTTGATTGTGTTAACCTAGATCTGAATAATTTATCTAAGTAATCACTTGACTAAATAACTAGGTTAAACAACTTGTGTTTTAAGGGATCTAAAAACGCACATTATCCATACCTTTAAGGCCTTAACATTTGTGTGGAAGTTGCTTGATGGTTACATCATTACATTCTCAAGAACACCCTAAAACAAATAATAAAGATACATGAAAATTTGACTGAGCATATTGGGTTATAAAACATAAATGCTACTTTGTCAATGAAGATAAAATTTTGTACAAATCTATAGGCCAAAGAAAAATGTAAAGATTCAAATGTGGCAACAAAAATATTCAAAGGAAAAGGTAATAAATAAAAACAGAATTTATTAAGGCAAGAAGATAAAATACATGGCGATAGCAGGGGAGAAGCCAAGAAGATAAAACTATGTTCGATGGTTATGTGATTGAGTCCTCAAGAACACCCTACAACAAATAATAAAGATACATGAATTTGATTGAGCATACCTTATTATAAAACAAAAAAATGTTGCTTTATTAGACAAACTTTTGTAAAGATCCAAATGTGGCACAAAAAAATTCAGAGGAAAAGGTTATTAATGAAAACAGAATTTTAAACAGTCAAATATTTATACTCAGTAATCAGTAATCACCCTACATGAGTTTGGCTTTGTTAGGAAAAGGTTATTAATGAAAACAGAATTTTAAACAGTCAAATATTTATACTCAGTAATCAGTAATCACCCTACATGAGTTTGGCATTGGTTAGACAAAGTATTTTTTTCCCTTAAGAAAAGGATATAATAGGGATGCCCCAATTGGCATTGCTAATTTCTAAAATTACCTGAAATATTGTAGCACATACTCTTTTATTGGACACTTGCATGTGCAAATTTGAAAATTAAATGCTTTTCACATGTGATGGTCAAAATTGCTAATCAGGCCAAAATTATCCACAAGTTTGCTTTGGTTTTGAGATATTAAGCTATTATTAATGCAAAATATGTGAAAGATGTTTGGTAAAAAGATTAAAGACTTGAGCCTTCCACCAATGTTGCAGCAGAACTATGGGCTTTGCGAGATGGAAAAAATGTGTGTATTGATTTAAATATTCCAACTGTGGAAATAGAGTTGGATGCGAAGCTTGTTGTGGATCTTTTAAAGAAAGTAGATAGGAACTTGAATGGCAATGATGTTATTGTGGCAAACTGTAAAGAAGAACTCAAGAAAATTCTAAGATTCATAATCACACACTTTTTTAGAAAAGCTAACCAATATGTTGATGCATTTGCTAAAAGAGAAGCTTTGCTTTTCCAAGACTTTGTTGGTTAATGAAAATCCATTTTCTACCCCCCAAAAAAAAAAAAAAAAGAATTGAGCCTAGAGCTATAAGCTATTGATTATGAAAAATATTTTTTATGCTGTTATGAAAATTCAATAACAGATAACTTTTTTTTTTAACTCTTTTTATTTTATAGATACAATAAATTTTCAAGTACGACATATGCTGATAATGATTAACATCCACTTATTTATTTTTTGACACAATAATGAAGAACTTGCTAACCTCAAAGGTAAACCAAGTTAACCAACTACTCTGCTTTTGTTTTTTTCCCCTTTAAATAAGAATAGGCGTGAGGTTTTTGGTTTTTTTTTTCAATTTTAGTGTGTATTTAGCTCCAAATTAAAAGGCCAGCTTATTTTACTATTTAACTTATTTTTACTACTATTCTTGGCCCTATTGCACTTTTTGGTACTATATATGGGTACTACTGTACTATTTCAGCTAACTTTTACCTTTATTTACAGTACTTTCAGCAAAAAAAATTTAATTTCAGTAAAATAAACAAATTCTAAACAGACCTTAAAGAATCTTCTTTCATTTCATAGAAATGGACCACCCTTAAGTCAGCCTAGATCTAAGTCTTAAACAAAGGACAATGATTCACATGCAATAGTTTTAGTTTTTTAAAATAAAATAAAATAAAAATTTTTGTCCTTAACTATTTTAACTAATAAAGTCAATGTGACTTCTAATGAGTTCAATTAATAAAGTATTTTGTCGTTAAATAAGGAATCTAAATTTATATTCTTCATCAAAATTATCTAATCTCTTAACATGATAATAAAAGACAATAAATCCTATGATAAATAACTCACCCTCTATGCTTCAATAAATGTAAAACGCACCCTTTATATATATTTCACTAAAATTTATTTCAATCCTCTAATTTTTTTTTTTTTTATTCATTTCAATCCTCTAACTTTCAAGTTTATTTAATTAAGGTTTTTTTTATCAACTTTTGTTATATGTTGTGGTTAATTTTTCAATTTTTTAAATTTTTCTTCAAATTTTTTTAATTAAAAAAATTCAATTAATGATTGAAAATTATTTTCTAGATTTGTTTTTTCAAAAAAATTTAATAAAAGTTTATGGAAATGTCTTAATTGAATAAATCTGAAACTTAAAGAACTAAAATGAACGAAATTAAAGTTAAATGACTGAAATAAATTCCGAAGAAACTTAAAGGAAGGGTTTTACATTTTAGCCTAATAATAAAAAATTAAAATCTCTTAGTTTATATTAAATATTTAGTATTTACAGTCAAGTTTGACTTCCCCGAGCCTAGGAACACACAATGAAGGATTAAATTATATTAGTTTCATGCATGCGCTATGCATTATGCGTGCATGCTAACAGATTTTAATACTTTTTGTTCACAGTAAACAACTATTTGGAACTTGGAAGTAAAATAGTTTTGAATGATTTGTTAGTTATAACTATGGATAAAATGAGGGGCAAAGAGTTAGATATATTTAAGATATTTTTTCAATTTAACTATTTTATCTTCTTTTTTTTATAATTCTATTTCATTTTGTCCTTTAATCATTTGTGAAAATAGTTTTTTCTCCTTAATTCTATTTTTTGGAAAATTAATATGAACTAAACAATAAGGGTCATTTTGTAAATAGTGGAAGTCGACACGAAAGAGCCATATTCCCTTTTTTTTTCAGTCAAACCTTTAAGAGTTACATTTATAGATAATTATGCTTATTTTTAAATGTGTACATGCCTACGTGAAGGATTATACATATGTAGAGGTTTAAAAACTAGTAAAGGGGTTCCCATAAAAAATAAAAAATAAAAAAAACTAGTAAAGGGGTCTCACCATCATACATTCATACCATGAAAGCAATTTGTAATTTTCACATTAAAAGAGGGAATTCAATTTGCAGTGGTTGGTCTTCGTAGTACTGAAATTTGACAAATAAAATAGTCATGCAAGCAATAAAGAGGAATATTTTACTTTTATATATATTGGTGTCGTATCTTATCTAGTCATTTTCATTCCCATCCCACATAAGAGTGAAAACCATATACAAATAATAATAATCTCTTCCATACAGGAACAGAACTAGGATTTTATCTTTAGGAAGGTCAAATTATAAACATTTTTTTTTCTTAAATGTAAACTATATATTTATATAGTATTAACAAAATATCAACTAGAAAAATGCTAAAGCTACAACTAATTATACTAAAAACTTACAAACTAATGTAATAATGAATTGTACGTGATTAGTGCTACATCAAAAGCATAATATATAGATTAAAAAAAATTCCAAAACTTTTACCAATGTTACTACTAAATCACCCTCAAAAAATGTTACTGTAGGGTCAGTTTTTGTAGCCTAAGCCCAAAGGGTTTAGATTATGGACCCAACAAACCCAAAACAATGAATTTGTAGAGAGTGGATGAAAGAACTGGGCCGGTTACGAATTAAACGGTAGTTAATGATGGTATTTAGGAACGAATTAACATGAAATCATGCATGAAAAGTTGAACACGTGAATGTCCGAAGAGGTATTTTATTTACTGGAAAGTCATTACAACTCTTGGTCCTACAGTCAAGATATTTTTTCATCGCCCTTTCTACTAGAGATCTCTCCTCTTTATATAGCCCCTTCTCCCATCATCTTCATCGTCCACTTGTACTTCATCTAGGCGTCCACTTGAGTGTATGTCCCATCAGGCACCTTTTTCAGCTCTCTGTGAGTGGTGGTAGCTGAAATTACACTGTTCAGGGGTCTTCTCCACATAAATGCGGCCAGAAAAGTTGCTGCAGTGCATTAAATACGGTGATAGCAGTTTTTCCTTGAGATATTTCTTCATTCTTATCATTCCTAGACATGCCCAGAGCTTATCCCTATCGTTGGGGTTGCTAAGAAGGTTATTCGAACCTTCCACACGCTTGCTTGACCAAGACTATACGTATCCGAGGAGTGAGACCTCTTCGGACCACTAATGACCTCTTCGGATTGTACTCTCCCTCCATTTCCGGGTTTCCTTCTTCCAGATGGGCTCTATCACAACCAGTTTTCTCTCTTCGGACACATAGTAACCTTCAAACAGGGCCCCATGCCCAATGTGTAGGTTTGGGCTTTTACCTCCCCACAATAGCCCCTCAAAATCTTAATTTTTCCCTTGCATCCGAAGAGAAAAAATAGGATTTTAACTTGCCATGAAGTAACAAGCTTGAGAATACACGAATATCTGGACAGGCACGTGCGTACGCCTAGATACAAGCGCTTCATCACTGCCGCAGTTGTTTCCGTGTTCCCAAAGCGCTGTATTAATTACTCCAGGCGGCGTTTTGTCCTTTGTATCCAATGGTGGGTTGTTGATCTAACGGGTGTGGTTCTTCCCCGGGATTTGGGCAAGATAACTTCCGCCCCTTCGCTTGACCCTATATAAAGCCTCAGAAGAAGTTATTTCTTCCTCACTTTGCAAATTCTCAGACCACCCAGCAAGAACAAGCGCACGACTCCATCAAGCTCTTCCAATCACCACTCCTAATCTTTCCCAGAGTCTTTAAGAATCCTTCTGCGAGTTCGAAGATCATTTTTCGGTCTAGTTCCTGTAAGTTCTCATCATTTCGATCCTTTAGTCTTCTCTTCGGCCAACTTTCTCGGCCTTCAAACAGTCCCTCCTTAGTTGCTACGTTTAGTACCCCCATCTTCCTGTTTAACTGCGATGGGTAAATTCCAGTATTTGGTGGATAGTCCTGCCCAGTTGGAGGAATTTAGAGCCACATATCGCATACCCTCAAATGTGGGAGTGAGGTATTGCCCTCTAGAAAAAATACTAACAGATCGAAAAACGGGCGAAGTGGTAATCCCCATCATTGCTTTTCTAGAAGGGGGGATGACAATCCCCATGGGCCCCATCACTAGTAATTACCTCTGAAACCATAGGCTTAGTCCCGAACAATGTGCGTCCAATGTCTTTAGGATCTTAGGAGCAGTTGAGGATCTTAACCGTCACTTAGGATTGGGGCTCACCTGGCTCGACGTGGTACACATGTACGAATGCCATAGCCAACAAAGGGCGGGATATTATTTTAAATCCCGGTCCAATGTTGTTAGGCTCGTCTCTTGCCTTCCCAAATCCAACAAAGGGATGAAAGACGACTATGTGATCGTCTCGGGCGCATGGCATGACGATCCTCATTGCCCAACCAAGCTAGGAGAGCCAGGTGGGACATGCTAGACCTAGGTTCACTAACAGTAGACTTAGGATCTCTATCTTTTAACACTTTTTAATTCTCTTTGTATTACTATTTTCAAGTCTCTGATTAAGTTCTGCTGTGGTTTTTAACAGATAAAGATCACGTCTCTCCTCGGCTCAGCCTCACGAACACTGCCGCGCTTAACTATCTATTAAGATCAAAAATCTTTGTAAGTGAGGATGGGCAACTCCGGTCGGTTCCCCTTATTCTTGGGTACACAGCAAAACCAAAGGATTATCAGCCGATCAGCAACGCGATAACATAGGGAGATTATCGTCTCAGTCGCATAGACGTTGCCCGGAAAGGCTTTTTAGCACCGTACGACCTTGCACCTGTGCCACACCCCAATCCACAGAGTGTACCATTACTCGTCCAGCCGGTTGTAGAAGTCCCCCTTGAACCGATGGTTGTAGGCGAAAGGGTCGGCTCTTCGACCTCCTCACTAGAGGAGCAGATAGATAAATTTAAATTCTGGGGAGAAGCTTTAGAAGGGGTCCAAGTGATACCATCCTCAGATTCCGAGGAGGAGATTGATAGGCAATCCAGTGTCCATCCTCCTATTCTGCTAACTGCTCTTCCGGAAGGCTTTTCGGAAAAGGAAGATATGTCGGACCTGAAGGCATTAATGAGGAACAGGGGTAAGAAGGCCGAGCCGAAAGGCACTGGGACTACTCAACCAGTGGTGAGTTTGCCTCCACCGCCACCTCAGGTTCCTGACCTTGACTTAAAGCCCTTACCGGATCTAAAGAAGAAGAGGCCCCTTAAAACTGAGGAGAGAGAGGTGGTGGTGCCACCAAAGACAACCAAGCAACAGAAGGTGGCGAGAGACCACCGGAGCAGAAGGGCCTCATCCACTGAAAGCCGGGATGAGCCTCCCGCTGCCGATGTGCGCCGAGGGCCACGCACATGGTCTCCCAAGTTGGAGCTGGACGGCGCTCCTATTTCTTGGGATACCTCCCTCAGAAACTATGATGGGGGAAAAGTGGGGCTAGTGGCTGAAGCTTTGGAGCAACCATTGCTCCTTCCCCGAGACATGGAGTCATACAGGCGCTTTAGCCAGTATGAACTCTACATGTCCCTGAAGAGGGATCTAGCCATGGTAAGTGAGTTAATCTGGCTCTTCGGTTTGGCATGTTAATTTTTCGCTTGTTTTGTGCTAACACTTTTACTTTATTATGCAGATTACCCAGCAAGTCTTCATGGCCGAAGAGTGGAGTAAAAATGCATACACCGAAGCCCAAGCAGAGGCCCACTCTCAGTCTGAGGTAGAGAAAGCCTTGGGCCGCTTGAAAGAGGAGTTTTCTCAAATCTCCGAGCAGCTCAAAAAGGTGACCAACGAGAGGAATAGCCTCAATGTTGGCCTGCAAAATGCTGAGAGCCAGGCCGAAGCCCAACGCAAGTTGCTAAATGAGGCTCAGACCAATTTGACAGCTGAGAAAGCGCTTGTGAAGGAACTTCGCGCCGAACTCCAAAAGGCTAAGGACACTGCCAAGCTAGCCCAGAGGGATGCTCAGCTGGCCAAGGAGGCAACTGAGGCTGAAAAGAAAGCAGCATACCAACTGGGAGTGGAGGTGACCGAAAAAGGTCTAACTGAGCAATTTGCCTCGGTCAGCCGAGACTACTGCGACATAACATGGGGCAAGGCTATAGATGCTGCTGGGGTGCCTGCTGACTCGGAACTGAGGCTGCCTGGGAGCATATATTACGACCCTGACATCCGAGAGCTTCCAGGGTCTGATCCCCCTCCTCCAACACAACTCCCAGAGGCTTCGGAGCAATCCTTGGTCAGTCAAGCTCCTCCAACCATCCTTGAGGCCTCCAAGGAGTCTGGTCAGCCAGGTGATCAGAGCAAACCAGCTGAGCCACCCAAGTATAAGGGCGAGGGCTTGGAAAAAGAGAAGACTTCTTCAGAGCCCAAGGACCAGGCCCCAGAAGCTGCTGCTACTCGGACAGGCCAGGCTGCCGACCCTGTGGTCCCTCAAGCGAAGACTTAGATACTTAGGCCTTTTTTTTTTTTTCTTTTATGTAAGGGATTGTAAACTATCCTCTTTTAATCAATGAAACAGTTTCTCTTTTACTTTTGGTGTCCTTGTTGCATATCATATGACTTTCTTTTGCTACAAATAACTACGCTTTGTAATTATGGTAATGTAGGTAAACGTAATCACCGTATCATGCTAATAATGCACATAACTAATATTGGCACTGAAGAGAGTAGTTTGTACAAGAACTACTACTAAATAATGAACGCAACGAGTGTTATAAAAACTTCAAAGGTCTTTTCAAACTTGCACAAAGAAGGCTAACATAAGTTAAAGTTAGTTTAAATACATCCGAGAATGTCAGGCAAGATTCGTTCCAGAGTTAAACTTCAATAACAATAACAACACAGAGGTGTTGACTAACCAATACTATCTGATCCAAGGATTGCAGGCATGTGAAGGAGTGTTAACTAATCGAAATCATCTGGTCCGAAGACTACAGGCATGATTGGATTTAAGTTTAAACACTTAGAGAACTGTAACGGAGTGTTAACTAACCCAAATCATCTGGTCCGAGGACTACAGGCATGAATGGATTTAAGTTTAAACACTTAGAGAACTGTAATGGAGTGTTAACTAACCCAAATCATCTGGTCCGAGGACTACAGACATGAATGGATTTAAGTTTAAACACTTAGAGAATTGTAACGGAGTGTTAACTAACCCAAATCATCTGGTCCAATGACTATAAGCATGAACGGATTTAAGTTTAAACACTTAGAGAAATTGTAACGGAGTGTTAACTAACCCAAATCATCTGGTCCGAGGACTACAGGCATGAATGGATTTAAGTTTAAACACTTAGAGAAATTGTAACGAAGTGTTAACTAACCCAAGTCACCTGGTCCGATGACTACAGGCATGAATGAATTTAAGTTTAAACACTTAGAGAAACCATGAACGAGTGTTAACTAACCCAAATCATCTAGTCCGAGGACTACAGACATGATTGGATTCAAGTTTAAACACTTAAGGGATGCACTTCATATGACAAGTTGGCATGCTGATTAAAGGGAAGATTCAATTAATAATAGTACCTTTTGAGGTTATTTACATTCCAAGGGCATGGTATCACATGACTATCTAGGTCTTCAAGGAAATACGCCCCAATGCCAGCCCCTGAAGTAATACGATATGGCCCTTCCCAATTAGGTCATAACTTTCCCCAAGCTAGGTTCTTTACAGTGCCGACAACTTTCCTCAGCACCAAATCACCAGGTTCCAGAGGTCTTGGCCTTACGTTGGCGTCATAGCCCTGCCTGAGCTTTTGTTGGTAATGTTCCAGCTGAACCATTGCACTTTCCCTTCTTTCCTCAACCAGGTCCAAACTCTTCTCTAGCTGCTCATTGTTGTCGGTTGGACTGAATGAACTAGTTCTCAATGTCAGGAACCCAGCCTCCAAAGGTATTACAGCTTCAGCCCCATAGGTAATTAAAAAAAGGGTCTCTCCAGTAGATCTACGAGGCGTAGTTCTGTAGGCCCAAAGTACGTGTGGCAATTCTTCCACCCATCCCTTCGCATCGTCTAGTCTCTTCTTCAGGCCATTTACAATGACCTTGTTGACAGCTTCTGCTTGGCCATTACCCTAGGGATAAGCTGGGGTGGAATATCTGTTTATGATTCCCAGTTCACTACAATAACTCCTGAATGCTTTGCTATCGAACTGTAGGCCATTGTCCGAGATGAGAGTATGAGGAACCCCAAATCGAGTGATGATATTCTTCCATACGAACTTTTGTACATCTGCATCTCGGATGTTAGCAAGAGGTTCAGCTTCGACCCATTTGGTGAAGTAGTCTGTGCCAACCAGAAGGCATTTCCTGTTTTCTGCAGCCTTAGGGAATGGCCCCACGATATCTAAGCCCCATTGGGCGAAAGGCCATGGGCTGGATAGTGGATTAAGAGTTCCCCCCGGTTAGTGAATGTTTGGGGCAAATCGCTGACATTGATCGCACTTTTTAACGTATCCGTGGGCTTCTTTTTGCATGTTCAACCACCAATAGCCTTAAGTGATGGCTCGATGAGCTAGGGACCTGCCTCCAGTATGGCTCCTACATATTCCTTCATGTAATTCTTTTAGCAACGGCTCAGCTGCTTCGGGATGCATGCACAACAGGTACGGCCCTGAATAGGAGTGTTTATATAGTTTATGGTCCTCGGACAGCCAGAATCTGGTCGCCTTCCTCCGGATTTTGTCAGCTTCCCCTTTTTCCTCAGGTAAAATATCCTCCTTTAAGAATTCAATTATAGGATCCATCCAACAAAGTCTGGCCTTGACTTGGTGGACTTGGACTGCCCCTCTTCTTGCCTCCGTTGGCCCATGCAAGTCCTCGACGAGGATAACTCTCGGTAAATTTTGCGCCGAGGAAGTAGCAAGTGTAGCCAAAGAATCAGCATATGCGTTGCCATTCCTGGGGATTTGCAGCAAACTGAAAGATTCGAAGTCCGCTTGCAGACACGTAACTCGGCTCAAGTATGACTGCATTCTTTCATCCTTCGCTTCAAACTCACCTTGTACTTGACCCACGACCAACTTTGAGTCCAAGAAAAACTCCACTATCTTTCCCCTCATTCTTCGGACCATAGCCATTCCCACCAATAGGGGTTCATACTCTACCTCATTGTTTGTTGCCAAGAAATCCAACCTTAATGATTTTTCAATGATGATTCTTTCGGGGGATACCAGTACTAGCCCCACTTCAGAACCTTTCTGGTTCGCTGCGCCATCCACGTACACCTCCCAACGAGAAGGGCCTTGTTGAGAAATCACGCCAACCGATTTTTCATCCATGTCCAACATCAGCGTTACTTCTTCTAATTGGGGCTCCGTGAATTCGGCTACTAAATCAGCAAGCACCTGGCCTTTGACTGATGTGCGAGGCATGTATTTCATATCAAAAGCTCCTAATATTGTACCCCATTTAGCAATCCTTCCAGTGTAGTCAGCACTTCGGAGTACGGCCCTGAGTGGTAGCTGAGTGAGAACAATGACTGTATGGGCTTGGAAATAGTGCGATAGCTTTCGTGTACCGAGCACCACTGCTAGAATAGCCTTTTCCAGTGGTAAGTAACGGATCTCGGCTTCATGCAGCGACTTGCTTACATAATAAACTGGTCTTTGCACACCACAATCTGCTCGGATCAACTCCAAACTCACAGCATGGGGAGCTACAGCAATATATGCAAACAAGACTTCATCTGGCTCAGGGCTTAACATGATTGGTGGTCGAGCTAGATAATCTTTTAGCTGTTGGAAAGCCACAACACACTCTTCAGTCCACTCGAATCCCTTCCATTTGTTAATCAAAGAAAAGAAAGGCCGACACATGTCCGCTGATTGAGAGATAAATCGATTTAGGACGGCAGTCATTCCAGTCAGTTTCTAAACTTCCTTGGGATTCCGAAGAGGTTGTAACTCGTTGATGGCCTTTATCTGATCAGGGTTGACCTCAATTCCTCTTTGAGTCACCATATACCCTAGAAACTTGCTTGACCCCACACTGAACGAGCACTTGGAAGCGTTTAGGCGCAGCTTGTATTTTCTGAGAACTTCAAAGGTACTTTCCAGGTCCTTCACATGCTCGGCCACAACCTTGCTTTTCACCACCATGTCATCTATATAAATCTCGATATTTTTGCCCAGCTATGGTTCAAACATCCTCATCATCATCCTTTGATAAGTAGAACCCGCGTTTTTCAAGCCGAATGGCATCACCTTATAGTGGTAGTTACCAATAGGAGTGATAAAAGCAGTCTTCTCCTGGTCATCCAGGGCTAATGGTATCTGGTGATAACCTTGGAAAGCGTCCAGGAAGCTCATTCGAGGGTGGCCGACAGTGGCATCTACTAGCTGATCGATTTTTGGCATAGGGAATGGATCTTTAAGGCAAGCCTTATTTAAATCAGTGAAGTCCACGCATACTCACCATTTCCCGCTCTTTTTCTTCACCACCACAGTATTTGCCAGCCACTCTGGATAGAAAACCTCTTTAATAGCTCCAGCTTATTTGAGCTTTGCTACTTCTTCTCTTACCGCCTCAGCATGTTCCTTGGATGGACGCCGAGGAGGCTGCTTTTTGGGGGTGATCATGGGGTTTACCTTCAAATAGTGGCATATGAATTTCGAATCCACCCCTGGGGCTTCGTAAGCGTTCCAGGCGAATATGTCAAGGTTTCTCTTAAGAAATTCTACTAACTCCTCTTTCTCCTGCAGAGGTAGCTGAGATCCAACCTGAAAGAATTTCTCTGGATTGTCTCCAATGATGACTTTTGTCAGATCTTCGCACCTTGCGCCCTTGTCCGGATCTTCGGCAGGCGGTAACCGATGCTTTAGTTGCTATAAACCCCTTTCGGCTTTGGCCGATGATTCAGTTTCAGGCTTATGCTGAATGGCAGCCACCAAACATTGTCTGGCCACAAATTGATCTCCCCGGATTTCACAAACCTGGCCTTTGGATGGATATTTGACTTTCTGATGCAAGGTAGAAGAAACAGCTCACAGTGTATGAAGCCAAGGTCTGGCTACAATTGCCGTGTAAGGGGAAAACACGTCTACAACTATGAAATCCACCTCCACCACCTCTGAGCCAGTCTGCACGGGTAATCATATTTGGCCTTTCGGGGTGACGACTCTTCCTTCAAAACTAACCAGCGGAGAACTATATGGTGTTAAGTCACCAGGTTTTAGGTTCAGCCCCTTGTAGAGATCAAGGTATATTATTTCTATAGCACTACCCTGGTCAACCATTACTCGCTTTACATCATACTCTCCAATTCTGAGGGTGATGACCAACGCATCATCGTGAGGTTGGACAGTTCCCACCTTGTCAACGTCTGAGAACCCTAAAATTGGTTGGTCATCAGGTTTGGACCTCTTCGGGCACTGGCCGGAGTCCCCTGCAGGTAACCGAGCTACTGACATGACCTTGGATGGCCAGGATCCTGTTCTTCCTAGGGCTACAAAGATGAAATTGATAGTTCCCAATGGAGGATTTAAAGGGTCATCTCTTTGGGATTCCGGGTTCATCTGACTTCCTCGGCCACTGGTGTGATGCAAGAGATGCCTCAATTTACCTTCACAGACTAACTGGTCTAAATGATCCCACAAGCTTCTGCAATCTTCAGTTGTGTGTCCGTGATCCTGGTGGTATTGGCAGTAGAGATTGCGATTATGCCTCTCAGGGTTTCCCACCATCTTGTTCGGCCACTTAAAGAACGGTTCATTCCTAACCTTTTCTAAAACTTGATGGACTGGATCTCTGAATACGGTGCTGACTGCCTGGGGATTTGTTGACCCTGATTGCGCAGAAAAATCTCTCCGCGGTTTATTGTTGTTGTATCGATCTGACCTGAAATCTCTCCTCTCTTGGGGGATAACCCTTTCCTTACCCTTTCCTTGTTGTTGATCTTCTTCAACTCTTTTATACTTTTCAATACGGTCCATTAGCTGACGCATGCTAGTAACTGGCTTACCAGACAAGGACATCCTTAAACCGTGGTCAGTAGGAAGGCCGAGCTTGAACATGTCGAGGGCCATTGCATCAAAGTTGCCCTCCATATCATTAAACATCTCCCAGTACCTATCCGAATACGCCTTCAGGGTTTCACCCTCCTGCATGCTCAAGGATAGCAGAGAAGACAAAGGCCTGGCCACTCTTCGGCAGGTGACAAAACGTGAACCAAAAGCTTGAGTGAGCTCTTTGAAAGAACTGATGGAATCTAGCTTCAGGCTGTCAAACCACCTCATTGCAACCGGTCCAAGACTGGAGGGGAAGACCTTGCACATCAGAGCTTCATCTCTGGAGTAGACTGTCATTCTTTGACTAAAATGACTCACATGTTCTACCAGGTCTATCTTACCATTATAGATGGTGAACGTAGGCCGGTTAAAACGCTGGGGGAGTCTCGCTTCTTCAATCCTGCGTGTGAAGGGCGATCTAAAGATTTGATTCAAGGCCCTGCTCATGGCATCGTTCCCCACACCTCCACGTGGTGGGCTCTGAGGTTGCCTCTTATGATGGTGCTCTTCTTCATAGGAAAAGGACTCACTGAATGGCGTTCGTGATCTCCGTTGGTAAGTGAAGTCCTATTGGTCATCAGACTCCTCATCAGAATATGAAGGAACCCGTTTTCGCTTTGCATGGCGCAATTCTCTTTTTAGCTTTTCAACCTCCAACTGCAAATCTCGATTCTTCTCTGCATGGGACACATGACTCCCATCACGCGACTGGCTTTGACCAGTGTGCACGATGTGCGCATTGCCTTCACGATCTTGTCTACACTCCAAATTAAGGAAAGGGTCCACGTGCTGGGATGCCCTAAATTCTGCTTGTTGTTGGTTTCGTTCAGCCATCATCAACTGTTGTTTTCACCCCTGCACAAGCCCTTCCCACAGACGGCGCCAATTGTAGGGTCGGTTTTTGTAACCCAAGCCCAAAGGGTTTAGATTATGGACCCAACAAACCCAAAATAATGAATTTGTAGAGAGTGGATGAAAGAACTAGGCCGGTTGCGAATTAAACGGTAGTTAATGATGGTATTTAGGAACGAATTAACATGAAATCATGCATGAAAAGTTGAACACGTGAATGTCCGAAGAGGTATTTTATTTACTGGAAAGTCATTACAACTCTTGGTCCTACAGTCAAGATATTTTTTCCATCACCCTTTCTACTAGAGATCTCTCCTCTTTATATAGCCCCTTCTCCCATTATCTTCATCGTCCACTTGTACTTCATCTAGGCGTCCACTTGAGTGTATGTCCCATCAGGCACCTTTTTCAGCTCTCTATGAGTGGTGGTAGCTGAAATTACACTGTTCAGGGGTCTTCTCCACAAAAATGCGGCCAGAAAAGTTGCTGCAGTGCATTAAATACGATGGTAGCAGTTTTGCCTTGAGATATTTCTTCATTCTTATCATTCCTAGACATGCCCAGAGCTTATCCCTATCGTTGGGGTTGCTAAGAAGGTTATTCGGACCTTCCACACGCTTGCTTGACCAAGACTATACGTATCCGAGGAGTGAGACCTCTTCGGACCACTGGTGACCTCTTCGGATTGTACTCTCCCTCCATTTCCGGGTTTCCTTCTTCCAAATGGGCTCTATCACAACCAGTTTTCTCTCTTCGGACACATAGTAACCTTCAAACAGGGCCCCAGGCCCAATGCGTAGGTTTGGGCTTTTACCCCCCCCCCCCCCACAATTACTATTAAATATTTACAAACTGATGTGACAATGAATGTGAGTGGTGCTACATCAATAATATAATAAATAAATTCCTTAATTACCTTTTTTTGTGTGTTTTAAAGATTGATATATACTCTTTCCATCCCAATTTGTTTGTTTTATTTCAAAATTAAATTTTTAAGAGAACATCATTTATTGTCTTGTCTGAATAAAAATGTATTAGTTTTCAAAATTACCCTTAACTAAATTTATCAAAAATGATTTTGGAAATAAAATAGGGGCATAATATGAATATTAGTAAATTAATGGTTTTTAATTTTAAAAACAGGACAATATTTTGAGACATCCCCAAATAGAATAGAAGACAAACAAATTAGGATTGAGAGAGTACGTTTGTAAAGCTTGTATAGTAAAATACTAAAATATGCTAGTTGTGTCATCATTCTAATTAAATAATCAATTAAATAAAAGATACAAAATAATTATTTTTATATTATTTTCATTCTTCTTTTTAAAAATCTATGTATAATTATGATTATTTTTAAATATGAGCGATGCCTACGTAAAGGATTACATATGTAGAGGGTTAAAAACTAATAATGGATCTCATACCATGAAAAAAAATTGTAATTCATGTAAGCATTAATATAGAAGAATATTTTATTTGAATGTACCAAATACTTTCTCCACGAGTAATGTTCACCCTCCTATACAAGAGTGTGGAATAATCCACTATATAGACTTAACATATAATGATCTTATCCATAACACAAAAGAACCCTTAGACAATATTTCCCGACACATATTTGGGACAGAAATAAGTTTAAACCATCCAAACATATCCCCTACATGATACATCTACATCTAGTAATTTACTAAGACATGCATGGTTTTGTATTACTGCATTTTTCTATATACATGTCCCGTAAAGTTTATACACTTCTGAATTCATATTTATGGTGATTGTATTGATAGATGGATGCAACACGTGCATAACCAAAGAAGGTCTTACTTTGCCTCATCAGGTCCTGCACTGACTTTTGAATTTTTAAACCATTGGGAGGACTCAATTAATTGTAGTTGAAAATATAGGCTCATACGTGACTGTCATGAAAGGAAAACTGAGCTGGTTTGATTTGGTTTGATTTTTGGAATATGGGATATGGGATATATATGAATCTATTGTTGGCCTGAATCATGTTTTTACGTTTTGAGTCTTTAGTCATACAAATGAAACTGATTGATTTGAATTGAACACGACAACTCGAAAATAGGACAAATTTAAACAGTGTAAGGCAGTGGCGGCACCGCATGGCCAGGGGACCACCCTGACCCAAAAAAAAAAAATTATATATATATATATAATAATTTAAAATTACGACAACTCAAAAATAGGACAAATCTAAACAGGATAAGGCAGTGGCGGCACTGCCTTATACTGTCTTGGACCACCCTAACCTTAAAAAAAAAATATATATATATATATATAATAATTTAAAATTTTATATTTATTTATCTTTTAAAAAAAGTTTTGGACTACTCGAATATTTTTATGTCAATAAAATTAAATTTTGGTCTATAATTTAAGCAACTTAATAATATATTGGAGTCTTTCAAGCAAAAAAAGAAAACTCAAAAAAAAATTGAACTAAAATCTGAAGAAAAAAAATTATAATAAAACTACTACAGACTAGGTAGTGGTTTGATTCTTTTGACTAAGTACACTACCCAATACAACACAATTTTCAACATTTTATTATTTTTTATTATAGTAATATTACTTACTTCTCATTTTTAATTATTTTTTCTTGTTTATTCTTAACCATACATGTCTTCTGTCTTTTCGATTTTTACGCATTATACTTTTAAATTTTATCACATCTTCGTCTACACTTTTACAACTACATTTTGTCTTCCTCCTTGTTCGTAACTTTTATGTCTTCTACTAGTACCAGTGCCTCTTCTCAAGTTTTCAGTCTCAAATTTCTCAATACGATTTTCTTTTAGCTGTACAAGTACATTTGTTCATTTTTTTTTCTTTTTATTTTTTTCCTTTTGAGGTTTTTTGGTTTACAAAATGCAAATTTGTTTTGGTTTTAAGAACAATTTTTTTTTTTTTAAGCACAAACTTCATGCCGGTTGAGTCTTGAATTTCGGCCAATATTTACCAAAACACTCGAAATAGACCGGAATGACCCAAAAAATTTTCGAAGTGGAATAGGGTGGGTTACTGTTCTGGTTTATTTACCGGCACAATATTTTCCAGCCGTTACAGTCGAAACGGAATAGAATTAATAACATTGAATGAAACCTAATTACCTAAAGTCTAAAAAGAAATAAAATTGTATAATTTATACTTTCTAAGGAATACCCTAAACAAAATTCCTGGAACGGTCACTTATGTAAGGTTTTAGATTAATTTCATCCAATAAAAACTAATGAATACTCAAATCGTACGTGATGATCCCAACGTTCATTGTCACCATTCTAACAATTAATAAAACCATCACACAAAGTCGTGACTAACTTGGTTAATAATTAATACTATACCTTCAATAATTCACAAAGTAGGGCCAAGTCGTTGATAAATATTGCAAGTGGGAGTAGTTATTGAAGAGTCCGATTGAATAGTTGAATGTAAAGAACTCTTAGAGGATATTTAATTCGCAAGCTATGATGTTACATTATACTATAATATTACATTATTGTAATTTCAATATGAAAATACAACACTATACTGTTTAGAAAAGTTATGAATTTAAGGTGATGTAATATGTTTTGTAATTTTAAATTATAATAATGTTAAAAAAAATAAAATAAACCAAAAATTTTTATGTCACATTATTGTAATGTACATTACATCAAGGACATGTTACAACAAACCAAAGGCCCTCTCAATAAGTTCAGTGAGAAAAAATCAGCATTAAGTCTGAGTTTTAGAATGTGAACACAGAAGCTTGAACTAGGATTGCTGCTGCGATAGCAACAGATTTTGAGACCTTCAAACACGAGCTGCACTCTTACATCAATTCAAGCTGGACGACTCAAATTTGTATACAGAATCTGCCAGACTTCTGTTGTTAACTACGACTCTTCCATGCAAATGATGTTTACATCATCCATTGAAAATTTTTCCAGGAACTCGAAGCCTTGTCTAACATTGTATCCGACTCGGATAATCCGAGTTATGCTTTATCTTTTCCAATATAATGAAGAGAGTGTGTGTGTGTGTAAGGAACTAATGTGATTCGACCTTAGCGTCCTAAATCTACAAAGAAAAGTCCTTAATGGTTACATTCTTTGATTATATGCTCTATATGTTTTACAATGAATCCATTGAAGGTTTACAATGTTTGCACTGCAATTTAGATTATGATTATTTTGCTTTCACTCCAAGTAAGATTAGATACAATAAACCCAGACTAAATTTGTATAACAGAGTTATGCCTTGAATAAGATTAGACCTTGATATCTTTAATAGATTAATAAAAATTATTTATAATTTTGATTGTCTTATGTGAAATGAGCTTTAGAATGAAGCTCAAAGGATGATTGTCTTATGTGGTGTGCGAGGGAAGTGGTGCACAGTCAAATTTCAATGTATAGTTGAAGTCTTGGGTTCAATTAAACTGTTTTCCAGGAATCTAGCCAAAGTTATCCTCCTTTTTCTTTTTGTTTTTTCATAAAGCATTCCTAGAAAAGAACTGGTAACTAGTACTGTAACATTTAACCCTCTTTACATTAACTGTAATCGGATATTAAAAATCTAATTAGTAATTAGCAAAGGATTAAAATGTTACATGGTTTGCTTGTAATATCCTAATGGAATCACCAGTGGTCTACTGTTTTGCCTAGAGTTCTTTGCGCAATTCCCAGCGGCCCAAACCAACCTCACCTTCTCCGTTGTAAAAGTGGCATTAACATGGTCACACCCAACAATAGTGAAATTTGTAAAGAGCAAATTGGGCACAAAGAGAGCGAGGAAGGTTGTAAAAATGCATAGTAATGAAAGAGTGTCATTGAAATACTAATATCCATTGCAAATCAACTTAATTCCTTATTTCCTGACCGAATTTGAATGGAATTCATATTTGTGCTTAATTCCCTCATTTCTACAAAATGAAATTGAACACTGTTGGCTTTTTTTTTTTTTTTTTAATATTATTTATTTATGGAACTATTGGATTTCAGTTCCAAACAAAAGTCAAAGAACAAACTCACTTATTTTGAGTGGATCATTATTGTGGAAGCAAATGTCGAATTAATAGTTTATTTGCTCAATCACACTGTTAGTTAACAATCTTGTGGTGTAACCTCTTCGCACTTGTTACAAGAGCCTCTCGAGGACCATCCCCAACTTAGCTATTGAGCATATCTTTTGGGAAGCCAACTAATGTGAAATGCCTTGGCTAAATTAGGTGCTATACAATCTGCTAACTATGTTGAATTTGATAAACCCACCATTTGTGGTGGAGCCTTTGCGGGCTTTTGAGAAAGCTGAGTTATTTTGTAATAGAATGATTTGCATCTAATATATTATGTCACCTTTGGTACCCAAAAATAAAAATAAAAAATTGGTCTCCCTTCCCTTTTCGTTTTTCGTTTTTGGATCTATTGGAGGCTATTTCAAGGCTCTCATGCTACCTGAATAAGAGGTAACCACAAATAGACTTTCTTCCAACCCTTAATCCCTTATCCCTGAGAGGACAAGATTTAAAACCCGCAATAAGAATTTGATCCCAACTCTTTACGACAGTCAAAAGTCCATTTAAGACGACTCTTTTTGGATCCAACCCAACCCATAAAGCCACGAAATACTAACTGGAGATGCTGGGTTAGTTCAGGCCGGGTCAAGTTAGTCAGGTTGGTGGTTGAATATACATAGCCCTAACAAAAATAAATTGTCTAAAGAATGTAATTGTAACACAAGTCCAAAATGCGAGAATTCACAAAGTAACATAGTGCACCCTTGTGAACACAGAAGCAGCTCACCTATGTTAAGTATAAACTACAACGTATTCAGTTAGTTAGCAATTAAATTCATGGAGATCATCACTATTTAAAACCAAGGACTGTCTTTGAAATCACCATCAAAAGATTACACAAATGACATTGAGAGAGGGAGAGAGGGGTTTGAGGGAACATATACTGCAGATTAGCATCAACAACAACAATTGTCATACTTATTTAGCCCACGTTAATTCACGTATTGTCTACCCAAAAATAAGTAAAAATAAAAACAAAAAAGGAAGATTGGTCCAACATAGTATATGAGAATGCATACACCTGCCACACGAGGGGCCTCTCACTTCATTTTTGCTTCCTTAAACAGAACATGACGATTCACTCGAGGGTCATATTTCCGAAACTCCAGCTTCTCAGTCATCTTTGTTGGCTTCCTCTTAACGTAAAAGAACCCAGTCCCAGCAGTTGAGACAAGACGGATGAAGGTTGCTGCAGCCTTCTTCTTGTTACCCATTTCTAACTACACTAGAGAAAACCAATGAAATAAGTATCAGAAAATACATATTCATAAGAGGTAACAACAACAACGAAAAGCCTTAGTCCCAAATTTTGGGATTGGCTATGGATCCTCGACAAGATTAGTTAGGGTCAACCACATGTATTCTTTTTCCCCATTCTATTCTATCCGAAGTCATAGCCTCTATTACTTCCTTAATTGACATGTTATTTTTAACTACTACTACTAATGTAGGTCCAACTCCCATGTATCTATGTAAAATATGTAATCATTACATGCAAATTACTATTTCACCACACCTGGTTTTGACATATAAGTTTAAAAAAATATTCCTCCTCCCAAAACTTTGTCCACTCTAACAAAAAGCTCGATGGAACACATCGTGCAAACAAAACCATTTTAAACTTCACAAAGTTAACAATTTTTTTAGGTCTGGAATCATTAATAATCAAAAAAAGCTTTGAAACATAGGTTTGATAAGTGATGCAGAAAGAGAGAAAATCTTCCCAAAAAAACAAAATTAAAGATATGCTCCAAAAGCAAAAAATCCAATAGGAAGTCAAAGATATAGGCATGTGACCAACAAAGCTCACTTCACCAAAAGGATTCAGTTCACTTCTCTTTTTTCTAAGCATCATCATGTTTGTGTTTTGGATCAGTGGACTCTGAGAAAACTTAAAGAAATTGAAGGAAATCAGCCGGTGAGATTTCTAGTACTGCTTGTAAATTTGTAGAGAAGAAAAATGAAGCAAGAACTATATAGGAAACAATAAAAATAGAGATAAACGCTTAGAGCAGTATTTTTCCTTTTTTAAAAGTCTTCTTTGATGAGTTTTGGAGGTTTGCTTGAGAATAGTACTCCACAGCAAATCGAAGAACTAGAAAAATCACTTTGAGTGGGTCAGCATTATTAAAACAAATTTCATCTCTTTTTTTCATGAAATCATAAGAAGAACCATTTGAAAAAAAAAAAAAAAAACCCTTTTACTATTTATATAAATCAATGGCATAACCTTCAAATCAGATTTCGCACAGATCAGCAAGTCAAAATCTAAGGCTTAAATTCAACATCCTACAAGAATTTGATTATCCCGCATTGCATTTTAGGTAGACCTAGGCAGAATATAGACCCTTTCCAATTGCCCAACACCCAAATTAGAGATTTTAAAGATGATAACAGGAAATTTCAAACAATCTGCTTCTTTTTTATTTATGCCTCTCATTTTGCTAGTAACCCGTAATCTCTAATGCTACATAACGCTAACCAAGCCTTAGTCCCAAACTTTGGGGTCTGCTACGGATTCTCAACAATCTAATCAGGATCAGCCACATATATTATTTTTCGCCATTCTATTCTATCCATAATTGACATGTCCTTTTTATTTTAGGTCCTCATTTTCCTTTTCATTTTTCTTAATAAGCACTCCTAATTCAATTATAAGAAAACGAACAACGCGAGCAAAAATCATGATCACTGCACCATCAAAACAAAATAAACACTCAGCAAAATCTCGATTGACAAACAATGGAACTCAATCTGAATTCAACATATGAATAGATAATTTCCACTTGACACTCCCAATTCAAGTTGCTGAAAACAGTAGTAGCAGCAGCAGCAGCAGCAGAAGCACAAGCAGATTTTTACATTACTTAATAAATCAAACAAAACTCAGTTGAAGTTTTAGGAGCTTCCTTTTTCAGCTTTCGGATTCAAAAAGCAATAACTTGATTAACAGTTGAATCGCAAAGTGAAATTCATCAAATTTTTTTTTTTTTTTTTTTCTAGCTGAATTTAGGAGCTTCAATCTGCACAAATTTTTTTCAATTTTCATATACATTCAAAAAGCAAAAACTTTACAACGACGACAAAAAAATAATTAAAAAAAAATGAAGAGAGAATAAGAAATTTCGTAACCGTACCTTTTAAATCTTCGTGAAATATTGAAAACCCAGCAAAAACCCTAGTGAGAAATTAGGCTGCTAGAGCTAAATACTCCACTCAGCCTTTTTTTAAAAATAAATAAATAAAACAAAAGGAACTAAAAATGGTGAAATGACAAAAATGACCTCAAGAGATGAGCTTATTACCCAAAGTGCCCCTAAAGCTCATTCATTTTTGTATCATAGTCCAAGGTGTTTGGTTTCTCAAAGTGAAAACTGGATCAGTTTTTGAGTGAAAGAAGTCGGTACCCCTAATTCTTCGCTTTTTTTTTATTGAAATTTTTTTTGATTTTATAGTGGTTTATAAGCTCACAAGTTCATTTCTTTCTTGTTTTTTGGCTAAATTTGTGGTTTTGGAATAGGGCGAGAGAAATTGGAATTGGAATTGGGAATTGGGGATTTTGGGATGGCGAGTGTGAGTCCGAGTAGCGCGGCGGATCCGAGCGGGGAGCCGATCCCGACATCGGCGGTGCTGATGGCGGCGTCGAGGCACATAGGGTTGAGATGCGAAGCGGAGAACTTGGAGTTCCTGAGGTGCAAGAAGAAGGATCCTAACCCTGAGAAATGCCTCGACAAAGGCCAACAAGTCACTCGCTGCGTTCTTGGCCTGTACGTCTCTCTCTCTCTCTCTAACTCTCATTTCCTTTTATTCTTCTTACGTCATTTCAATTTGTGCTATTTTGTTGCTTTGTTTGGGTGCTGAGACTGAGAGAGATGTTGAAGAAGATGAAGAAATTAATATGAGTAATTGAATGAGTGTTGGAATTTTTTTTTTTTTTTTTTTTTTTTTAATTTTGGGTTTTTTGAGCTAGACTGTACTTGGAGGATAACAATGTGGGTAAAATTGACTTGATTTTGAAGTACTGTTTGTTTCGGCAATAATGTTTTCTAGAAAATGAGTCATTTTTTAACAAGTATTTTCTATAAAACTTGATAGTAACCTTAAATAAGTAGAAAAACAATCTCCGAACTCCCCTTATTTAGCTAAATGTAAGATAGAGTTAGTTTTTCACGAAAAATCTATTTTTACACAAAGTTTTCCATTGTTTGTATCGAAACAAACAGAACGTCAAGTCGAGGTACGCAATTAACTTGATTTGAGGTGGCCTTGACTTGATTTTGAAATTTGAGGGACTTTGATTTTGTGTTAAAATTGAAGGACGGAATAAAGTGAGAAAATGTGCTAGCATTACTGAGTATTAAAAAAACTAAAGTGTCAATGAGCTCTAGCTCAAATGATATCTCCTTTGCTTGTAAAAGCAAGGTCCATGAAACCAAAGACCTTACCATCCACCTTGCGAAGTTTCTTTGAACCTTTTTTTATTCTTTCATCTATCTTTGGTGTCCTTGGTTTTTAAAAATATTATATCTATCTATCAACAAAATATATATATATATATATAGAGAGAGAGAGAGAGATAGAGATGAAGACAGGGTTTTGAGTCTCTAAATCTTATTCTAAAGTTTTGTTGTAATTGTTTGTGTTTCCTTTTGAATTAAATGAGTGGTTTTGGTTTTCTTATGTCTTCAGCCTTTAATCAAAACAGTGTCTAACACTAAGTTTGGCATCTATATAAGTCACTGATAACATGGTGAGAGATAAACTGCAATTCAATTTGAATGTATACATTCTCTTATGGTTAGAAACAAGAAAAGGCAAGGGAAGGTATCATTATATGATTGTTTGACTTCTATTGTTTGTGATTCCTTGTATTTTGTTGTGTGCAAGTATGCAACCCTTAACTTAGTGTCTCTTTAACTACATCCATGAAGGAAGAACGTTATGTTGGTATGCAGGATTTATCTTGGGTATAAGTCAAATTTTACAATGTTTCTTCTTGAATAATATGATTATATGATAAGGCTGTCTCTCTTTTTGGTGTCCTGAGACTAAATATCCTTAGGAATTGCAAAACATTTTGCACATAGCTTCCCTCTGCTAAATGTGACTGCAGATAATCCCCTATAGACCCTTCACAAGGTGAATTTTCAATCTATATTGATATTCAGAACTTATTGTTGTTTAACCTCATGTTTCAATTCTATCTTCTTCTTCTTTTTTCTACTCAACATTTAATCTTTGATCTTCAACCTTTTTCCGTGTACTATCAATCATATAATGCATAGCATTTTAGGCAGAGTTCTTTCTTAACATTATACTCTTCTGGAAAACCTCCACACCTATTGGGGGGGATAACATTTTAGGAAGACTCCAATTGAGTAGTTAATGTAATATATAGGGTCACCACTTTACCCAAAAACTTAAAAACTGGTTTTGGGTCCAATTATGTTATATTAACAACTCATTCTTCTCAATAGTATTCAATGTGAGACTTCACTACTCAACTAACCACACTATTCACACGTGAATATTCTAACACCACCAAAATAAACTCTAAAATATCATTGTTTGTTAGTTTTTGGGATGGAGATTTTGTAATGTTGAAATCTTAACAACCAATATTTTGAATGAGAAACCTAGATAACATATTTGCAATAGCTGTGTTATTAGTAATAAAACATCACAATCTAGACTATGATCAAGTAGAACTTGATCATGATGACATGACTTGATTAAGGTCAGCTGCCCTGCTTTTCTGAATAAATAGCTGTGGCTCTACTTTGCAACCACATGCCCATGCTTTTGATTCAGTTAATGCTTGTTGTAGCTCATTGTTGGAAATTTCTGTGGCTTGAAATGAAATTGTCCAATGGTCACTACGTTCAAATGAGCCTCCGTTAAGCCTAGTAGGATATTTCAAATGGTCAACCCCTTTGCAATAGTATGTTGAAACTGTAGATGATATTTCTTGAATTAATAATCTTCAAGTTTCTTTTTAAGCCGGACTAGTATGTTTAAATTATTCCCATTCATTAGAACATGACATTGGACAACTCAACTGTTCAAATGAGCCTCCATTAAGCCTAGTAGGATATGCTTTCAGGTGTAATTTTATTGGCAAGCAGCTACTTGTTAGTTTTTTTGGACATTCATTTTCATGTACTCCATATAATTCACACAAATTACATAATTCATTCTTGAGGCCACATAATTTTTTTATGGTTCTGTTATAATTTATGGAACTTGTGTGTAGTATTCTATCAAACTATTTGCATGGAACTTTTTAAGATTTTGCATCAAACATGCACAGTGGTATGCTTGTTGCATTTTTAATGATGGGATTGTTGGCCCTTGCAGGCTGAAAGATCTTCACCAGAGGTGCACAAAGGAGATGGATGGTTATGTTGGATGTTTGTACTACTATACAAATGAGTTTGATTTATGTCGCAAAGAGCAGCAAGAATTTGAGAAAGCATGCCCTTTGGAATGAGAAAATAAGCCTAATCCCATGCGCACAATAATATAGGCATATTGCATTGAGCAAGTGCTGTTGTTGCACACAGTTTTAATGGAACTTGTCTGTCGACATGGATATTTGTCACCCATTTTGTATGTTCAATGTTCAGATTTTTCATTGGAAATGTTTCCAATCTCGACAATGTTGCCCTCTTTTCAAGCATAATTATCGATGACTACTTTTCAAGAATTTAATCATTGATGACTGCTTTTGGTAACAGCCCCCTTCTTTTGTTTTTGTTATTCAGGGTGAGACTTGTTTGCCTGTGTAGTTTGTTTTCTCTCTTAATAAAATTTCTGGTTCAAAAAAAAAAGGAAAGCATATTTTGTTGTGTTAGGTTCTAATACATTAGGAACTAAATGTATTAGAACTACAATTTGTAATGTGTTGGCAAACCATGATCAAAACATAGAGTCTAGGTTTAGGTTGCTCAAAGTATGTTTATTTGTAAAATTGGAATCAAGTGATTGCAGAATATATTGGATTAAATCTGCAAGGTTCAATCGATTGAAAATTAGACTCGATTGATCAAACCACGTGCAGATTTATTTTTTTACAAAATTTTCAATTCAGCACAAGCCTACATGACGTGTAGGGTTTTATGTTTTACTCGAAGTATAAAAGAAAAAACTCTAGCTATGTTTTAGAAGTCTTTAATGTGCTATGTGTTGAATCTCTTGTGAAATTTAGAGGTGTTTACCTTCATATACACTTAGGGTTATAAAGATTAAGATTTATGTTAAGAACTCGATGATCACTTCAGTTGCTACATAAAGAACTTAGAGAAGATCTAAAACCTTTGAGTGGAGTCTCAAAGTCACAAGTATGAGAATTTGTGGTTGCAACAAATCAAAGAAAGAAGTAATCCGTGGAGTCAAAGTTGTCACGTAGTCGTAATAGTAAGTTTTCTACTTGAGGTAGCAATAGGATGTTAGTGGTTTAAGTCTTATTGTACAAACTTCAATTCTTTCATAGTGGATCTGTTTTACCTTGAGTATAGCTAGATTAAATCCTCCCTAGGTTTTTTACCGATTTGGTTTTCCTGAGTTATCATATCGTGTGTTCTTTATATTTTCGCATTATTTACATGATATAATTTTATTGTGTTAACCTAGATCTGAATAATTTATCTAAGTAATCACTTGGCTAAATAACTAGGTTAAACAACTTGTGTTAAAGAGTCTAAAACAGTACAAGTGGTATCAAAGCGGGTTAGCTCTTGTATTTTTAGATCATTTGATCTAAGAGTTGATCCTTGACCCCTGTTGTCGTGGAACACGATCACTCTCTTCTGATCCCACCTCACTTTGATGAGAATTAATGGGAACAACTATGTCTACTGGAAAGTAAGAATGAAAACATACCTGAAATCTATTGATGAGAGAATTTGGAATTCCGTTGAATACGGATGGGAGAAACCGACTACTCCTATAAGGAAGTGGTCAACTTCTTAAAAAGAAGCAGCCGCTTTTGATAGTAAAGCCATGAATGCTATTTTTAATATTGTTTCTATGGAAAAATTCAAGAGAATCTCAAATATTGAGGTTGCTCATACTGCATGGAATATTCTCTAAACTGTGCATAAAGGCACAAAGGTAGTTAAGATTAATAAACTGCAGCAGTTAACTACTAGATTTGGAAGCATTAGAATGTCTAATGATGAATGTTTTGATGAATTCTATGCTAAACTAAATGATATTGTTAACTCTGCTTATAATTTAGGTGAAATTTATTATCAATCTAAGATTGTTAGGAAGATACTTAGATCCTTGACTGAGGACTTAGATCCTTGACTGAGGACTTTAGACCCAAAGTGACTGTCATTACTGAAAGTAAGGATGTGGACTCCATCCCTGTTGATAAGCTTGTAGGATCTCTCCAGTCCTATGAGCTAGACCTACCTAAGACAAACAAATCCAAATCAATGGCTCTTAAGTGAGTTGATGATGTTGATGGGAATGGATTTGATAATGATCTCTCTTTTACAAAGATTAATTGCATATCTTGCCAAGAACTTTAGAAACTTTTTTAGGAACAACAACAGAAGTGCAAGAGGTAAAAACAATGATGAACCTATGAATTTTAAGAGGAATAAACCCACTAAAGTGAACAATAATAATAAATCTAAAGAGAAAGTAGGTCAAACCTCTAATAATTCTTTAGGACAACAATGTTTTGGTTGTCAAGGGTATAGTCATGTGAAATCAAAATGTCCTACATTTTTTAGATCAAAGGGTAAAGCTATGGCTGTAACCCTTAGTAATGATGAAGTTTCTGATCATGAGTTTGGTAGTGATGAGGATGGAAACTTCATTGCTTTCACAGCTACTGCTGTAGTTGATGAAAGTGTTGTGGTTGAAGAGAACCCTTCTGATAAGGAACTCTCTGCCAGTGCTGATTTGCAAGAAGTTTTTAATAAGTTTTGCAAGGTTGCTGCAAAGGATGCAATGAATGTTGACTTAGGTTTAAAGAAAATTACTTCCCTTGAGCTTGATAAGAAAATTTTATTGTTGAAATTGTTTGATGCTAATGAATTAATTGATAAGGTGAAGATTGAAAACATGTTGTTGTTTGATAAAATAAAGAACTTAGAACTAGAACTATTTGTTGCTAGAGAACAAATAAATAGGTCTACTAGTTCTAAACTTGATCACATGTTGAGTGTTCAGAAGTCTCCCTTAGACAAAACTGGTCTACGTTTTGCAAATAGCATCTTTGTATCTGAAACTCATTCCACAAACTTGGTTTCTTCTTCTGAGCCCCCCAAGAGTGAGACTGTCAAACTAGTAGAAGTTACACCACCTCTTAGAAAGATTAGGGTTGATCTTAAAGAGTCTAAGTCTAAGAATCCTACCCTCTTTAAGGATAAGTTGCATGATAGACCTTTATGGGTTTGTCATTTTTGTGGAAAGATTGGGCATATTCACCCAAACTGTTTCAAGTTACAAGCTGCAAAGCGAGCAAATAAGCCAAAAGTATATGTGCCTCAAGCACAAGATCCTATGGTGTTTATTGGTGAATTGGTAAAGGCTTTAAACATTTATACCAATCCTGGAGTTGCTCATCATTCTCATATGAATAATAACTCCAATGCAAAAGTTGCATCAAAAAAGTTTTTGATGCAAAAAGCTCAATCTAATTGAGTCTTTCTGACATAATCCTTGTGCTTCATCTCTATAATCTTTGTAACCATTCTTCTTTTGCTATTTTGGTTTCTTTGTGCTTTTAGGATTTTCATTACATTACATTCATGCATTTCATAATAAGTTGTTTTTGTTATTCCTTAAAAAAAAAAGGAAGGAAAAATGTGTTTTGTATTATATATCTTGTATTTGTAATCAAGGTTGGCCATATTATCTTTACATAACATGCTTGTGTACCTTGTTTAGTTTAGATGAGCTTATTTTACTGCACTTTGCTAGTTTTAGCTATGTAGTGCATGTTGTGTGGGAATTGTTTATAGTTTTTAATAACTTGATCTTGATTTTGAAGTCACATACTTTTTTATAGTTAAGACTTGAACTTAGTGAGAAATGCATAAATAACCATCTAACCACTGTTTACTAGCCAATCATGAACACCTTAGTGCATATCATAAGATTTTGTACTCGAGAAAGTGTAGCACATGCACAAAAAGAACATAAGTTGTAGCCTCAGATTAATTATAAAATTGGTGTGTACATTATTGGGCTATAATAAAGATGACACAATGAAATAAAATTGGTGTGTACATTATCTGGCTAATCTAATAATTTCATAATGAAATAAAATTTGTGTGTACATTATGAGGCAAAACAAGAAACTTACATGATTGCAAGCTTGTTTACTAGAAGATGTGAGAGTTATATGATGTAACTCTTTAGGTGATAGTCTCTTTCAAACTTATGTGATGAATTTTGTAAAAATTGTGATTGATTACTATATACATATCCACATGTATCTCAAGCTATTGCTAGTTGCACACACTACACAAGTTATTCTTTGCTAAACTTCGTACATGATATGATGTGTGAATTTGTTTTGGCCATCCAAAATTATATGTTCCTTGATTTTGATGCAAAATATGTTTAATGTTTGAGTTTTGGGGACAAATTAGTTGAAAAACTTGTTTTTGGAAGATCTGGGTTGAATTCAAGTGTTTTTGAAAAACTTTTAATCTCATACTCATGCATTTCATTCATGAAATATTGTGCTTTAAGGAGTTTCTGCATAAAATTGCTCTGTTTTTCAAAAATTTAAGTTTTCTAGATTTTCGATCGATCGAATTTGTTGCTCGACCAATCGAAATTGCGATAAAAATTTTGGTTTGAATCTGCCTGGCTCGATTGGTGCTCAATTGATGCTCGATTGAACGAATTTAATTTTCGATCGATCAAAGCTAAATTTCGACCGATTGAAATTCAATCAGTGAGTGTTTTAAAAAGAGTTCTCTCACATGTTCTTCATACTATTCAAACTTTTTCAAACACTCCTCTCACTATTTTTCTTGACCGATCCAATCTAAAGCAATTTTTGTCGTTTTCTTCCACAAATCTTTCAAGGGTTTTTGTTTTCAAGCTTAAGTAAGTCTCTTTTACTCTTTCTTTTTCATTAAAATCACATATTTCATGCATTTTCATTGAAAATTTTCGAACAAAGCATTTTTTGGATTTGAGATCATTTCAGTTGTTTTTAATCAAAATAAATCAATGGGTTTTTGTTGTTAGATGTTGTTAACATGATTCACATGCATTAATTTGGTTAATTTGCTATTTTAAGAACAATTGAAATTTCTAGGGCTTGAAACTTTGTGAAATTGGGGATTTTGTTCAATTGGGCTAAAATTGATAAAATTGACTTGTGTTATTGATTAATTATATCATTATATGATGTTTTCTAACTAGTGTAATGATTAATTGATCAATTTGGTTTAATTTTTGGAATTATGCTTTTCAAAATTTGGGGTTTTAAAACTAAAACTCTATGTTCAAGTTAATTGATGGTTTATAAAGTAAAATTGAACAAATTTCAATGCATTAGAGCATGCATCATATGTTCATTCATTACATACATCATATAGATTGTTATTTATTGAGATTTTTGTGCTCTAACCCTCTCTAATGCAGTCTGCCCTTGGTTTTTCTTTTTTCTTGTTTTTCTTTTTTTTCTTTTTTCCTTTCCATCCCTAAGCATCATGGTTAGGAAGACTAGAGCAAAGAAAACCACCACCCCCTCTACCCCTGTTTTCGAGAATGATAGGTTTAGAACTGAGAAAAACCAAAAATCCTATGAAAAGCTTAACATTTTTAGGTCAGTTTGGGCTGAGCGTAAGGTCATACTACTTGAGTTAAATCTGGAGATACGTAGAAACTTTGAGCATAGGGGTTGGTTACCACTCTTAGAGGTCGAGCATCCTCCTTCGGTTGCTTTGAGTAGAGAGTTCTATTCGAACATCTTTGTCCACTCCGATGATTCCAACACTCAATATGTGAGGAGTTGGATAAGGGGTGAAGAGTATGTCATTACTCCTACTGTAGTGACCTCTACTCTTGGTGTACCTTTGGTACAGCAGCCTGTGTACCCATACACCAAGACCCCTCCTCTTGATGATATCATGTCTTTCATTACCGGTACTACCATTAGTTAGGGTACTAATCCTCATGTCACATCCCATGAGCTTGCTGAGCTCAACTATTTGTTTTTCTAGATTTCTTGTCATTCCATTTGGCCTATCTCTCATTTACGCACTATTCCCATTAAGAGATGTACATTTTTGTATGCCCTTGTTACCGACGCTCCGATGAGTTTTTCATCCGATCTCTTGTTGAGGTTCATAGGAGTAGTGCAAAATCTCATGGTCTTTTCTTTCCGGTTTTATTCATAGGATTCTTTTAGATTTTGGTTTAGAGGATTTTCCTACATCTGAGCTCGTACATATTATAGCTCCTATAGGTGCCACCTTTCTTGGGCAAAGAGCAACTCAGTTGAAAGCTAGCTCTAAACACCCTAGAGTTGAATCTTCTACAGGTGCTGCACCTAGGCCTCCTTCTAGTGACCCTACTGTTGAGGAGTTTGTAGACCCTACAGCTGCTATTGATCCTCCTGCTTCTTCATCGAGTGACTCGTCCTTATGGAGCATGATGGATACTGTCATGATCGTTCAGGCGACGCATGGTCAGCTTCTCTTGGATGTGCTCACTAAGTTTTAGGCTTTACGAGCAGATTTGGCGAGTGCTAGAGGTTCTACTCCACAGCCTCCACCTTTTGATGATAAGTCATGATTGCCCTTTGGCAATTCGTCACAAAAAAAGGAAGTACATATGCATGGAGATAGGGGGAGTTTTGTTTTGGAGGACATAGATTGTACCTAAGAGCTTCTTTGATGTATTTCATTTTTTTTGGCTCATGGTGTATTCTTTTTGGCTTTATGGTGTATTTATCTTTTATGGGTTGTATATGTTAGGGGGAGACACTATGGTTTTTGTTTCTTTTATTGTTTCCTGTTTCACATGTAATACATTGACTATTGATTTATATTACGAGGTTATTCATGGTATATGTCTTATATTATGTTTTGTGAAATCAAGAATTTATTTTGTTTTACTTGTATTTTCCACACATACGTTTATGTGTTTGTTAAGTGTTTCATGAATTTATAGGTTAATTCAGTCGTGGCTGCTGTCTACACTGGCAACTGATAGATAGGAGTTAGGTTGAATTGTATTTAGGGCTGTCTAATTTGAATGGGCTGTTTTTTAAACTTTGAGCATTTCATTTTTGTGATGTGTTTTTTCACAGATTGCCAAATGGAGAGTTTTTAGGTTTTAAGACTTTAGGAACTAAATGTATTAGAACTACAATTTGTAATGTGTTGGCAAACCATGATCAAAACATAGAATCTAGGTTTAGGCTGCTTAAAGTGTGTTTATTTGTAAAATTAGAATCGAGTGATTACAGAATTTATTGGACTAAATTTGCAATGCTTGATCAATGGAAAATTCGACTCGATCAATCAAACCACGTGCAAATTTATTTTTCTGCAAAATTTCCAATTCAGCCCAAGCCCATATGACATGTAGGGTTTTATGTTTTACTTGAAGTATAAAAGAAAAAAACTCTAACTACGTTTTAGAAGTCTTTAATATGCTGTGTGTTGAATCTGTTGTGAGATCTAGAAGTATTTACCTTCATACACACTTAGGGTTATCAAGATCAAGATTCATGTCAAGAACTTGGTGATCGCTTCAATTGCTGCATAAAGAACTTAGAGAAGATTTGAAATCTTTGAGTAGAGTCTCAAAGTCACAAGTAGGAGAACTTGTGGTTGCAGTGGATCAAGGAAAGAAGTAGTCCGTGGACTCGGAGCTGTCACGAGGTCGTGGTAGTAAATTTTCTACTCAAGGTAACAATTCTTTCACAGTGGATCTGTTTTATTGTACAGACTTCAATTCTTTCATAGTGAATCTATCTTATTGTACAAACTTCAATTCTTTGATAGTGGATCTGTTTTACCTTGAGAATAGTTAAGTTAAATCCTCCCCAGGTTTTTTACCGATTTGGTTTTCCTAAATTATCATATCGTGTGTTCTTTATATTTCTGCATTATTTACATGATATAATTTTATTGTATTAACCTAGATCTAAATAATTTATCTAAGTAATCACTTGACTAAATAACTAGGTTAAACAACTTGTGTTAAAGGGTCTAAAAACGTAAATATTGGTATTGTGCTTGAGAATGGCTTACAAGGACTGGAGCACCAGAACTGCATCAGAATTTAGCCTAATGCCTACTGTTTCACAATATTAAGATCTTATTCTTATGCTTCCATAATATGATCATATTGGAGCATTCTAAGACTGTTCTTTAGCGGTAGAAGCAATGGGAACGGGGCAGGTTACAGGTGATAGCATGGCATCATTGCTACCTCATAGAGAAATCAACCGCGTGTTGTTTCTACGTCCAATGTTTGAATGTCACTTCAGCTCAAGTAGACAGCTACCTCACATTTCAACAATAGCCAAGTCATGCAGCTATAACTCCTGCGAGCCATAAATCTCATCGTGTCTCAATTTGATCTTAAGGACAAAACTACAACACCAGGGCAGAGCCATCTCGTCCAACCTTTTGTTCTGTTCTGTTAATTTGGGCCAATTTCAGACTGCATTATACTCTGAGATGGTATTATGTGTATCAATACATAAAAAATTCCTCTCGCATGAAGGTGAGTACCACATTAATGGGATCTACTCTCGTAATAGAGGTCACATGTAACATGTTACACAAAATATGAAAATAAGAACTCCTTTAAATGTTAAATGGGGTAGCTTGATTCATCCGATTGTAGGTCTAATAGGAAGAACATTCTTCGGTCTGGCAGTGGCAGGAGCTGTATCGAGCACAATTTTTGGGTCTTCAAAAGAAAAATGCTACACATTATTTCTTTGCCTGGACATTTTTCCCAGCCTGCTTATGTACAACTTTTTTAATCTCTGCTTTTCTTGGTACAATTATACTTATCAACTTATTTTTAAGCACAAAAAACCAATGAAAATAAACTCTCCTAAGTCCCCACCATATGAACGATGAAAGGCAACAAAGGCGCCAATGATATACAAAATTACTAAGTAGCAAAATAGACCTATGCATATCAAAAGTACATGCTTCTACGGTAATGCCTTTTACCACAAATGAAATTTTGGCATGAACATATCAACGTTTATGCATCACCTGGAACCTAGTAGTTTCATCTAGGACACCCATGTAACTAGAAAATGAACCACCACAGCCAAAGATCAAACCATGAGGATGGGCACAGCGCCTAGTAGTAATTCAAAAACATTTATGCCAAAATAAATTTTAAAACTAAAAACTACAAGTTGCAATTTGTACAACAAATAATCCATTCCCACAAAGTTGCTAATGGTGACTTACAGTCAAATGGAAATTACTTTGCACCCCGAATAAGGTAATGGTTTTCAAAAACCAAAGCAACCATAGAAATGAGTTAATGCTCCTTCAGAAATTACAAGCACCCATTTGACTAACAAATGAAAGGGTTAAATCTGACAAAACACAACCACAGGATAACAACAGTCATAATATTACCAATGTGCATGCCCTTCCAAATACGAAACTCATTCTTCTTCTAGCCAAACTAACATTCCGAATTCGCTTTGAACCAGTGAAAACACAACATGAGAGCAGCATGCGACAACCATCAGCGAGGACTGCACATAAAAAATAAAGAAACAGTTACCTTTCTTTAATTAACCAGTGCAGATTTGATAAAGAAAAATTATCTTTAGATCTTCAATTAGGGAACAGCAACAGATACTGTCCGTGCAAATGGAACCTCAAGAGATCCATATGTATAGCCATTTTTTTCAAAATAATTTAGATCTAGAAACTGACACAAAGGCAAAACTTTCTAGCCCTAAACGGCAATCATAACCCCAATGAATAAGACCTACCTTATTGAATTTATTTAAAGATTCAAATATAGATTACCAAATATGACACATAAAGACCAGATATAATGATGATACAGAGTGTATAAAAGATGTGCATTAGAGAGAAGACTATCATTAATAGAATCTGAAAAAATATAAAAGGCTTCCTACCTGTAGGATCGTGACCGAGACGGACTGCGATTATTGCCCCTTGGACTTAATGACCTACTTGGTGCAAAATCCCTCTCATCTTGGGGACTCCGACCATTTTCTCTTGGACTTGGGGACCTCCTGTACTCCCTCTCATCACGTGGAGGAGGTGATCGTGAAAATGACCTAGATCGCACAGGAGAACGATAATCATCCCTAGCCATGTGGTCCCTGTCTCAGTGGCAAGAGGCATACATTAATTTATAAAAATAAGAATAAAAAAGGATAAGAAGGAAAACCAAAGCTGATAAATCAGCACATAGAACAAAACTACATATATCCATACTGAATAAATCACACCAACGAGAATCATCTCTACTTTTCACAAGCAGAAACCTGTCCAAATTGTCATATCCATAAAGCTTCATCAACAAAATTAACTTCACCACACAGTCAATGAGATTAAAAATGGGTTTTTGTTTTATCACTTACATCCTCTTCAAAATCTAATTGATCAAAATATGGCCTTTACCTGCACCTTTCCAGGATTTCGGAACAAAAATATGACACTTGATCCAAACAGTGAAAGTTAGGCTCTATAATGATGCAGTGGATGATCAGCATCTGATAACTTCATAGCTTTCTTGGCACCAACTTTCTAAAACCTCAAACTATCTTTTTCTTGGACAATGTCCTCATATCTCTATCAGTAAAAACTTTGAATTGCTTCCCTTCTTTGAAGAAGATTTCTTTCTTTGGCCAAATATATGCTCTATTGTTTCTTTCTTAACTGGATGGTATATGCAAAACAAGATATCAAACTTAACAAAGTTCTTATGAAAAAAATATAACTTGAAAAGTTTCAATAAGAAGGAAAGTATAAAGTACTCTCATGATTCGAATCATCTCTTCCTTTTTTTATAATCATGATTTGAATCATCTCTTGAACCAAATTTATCTTAGTCAAGTTCATTCAAGAGTAGCCAGCCTCACAAACCAAAAGTAGGACAGGAAAGCCCATGCAAGTTGTAGAAAATAGCTGGGGAATGGGAGATTATAGATAATACTTATGGAGAAACTTTGATAGAAATGTAAGCAAGTTGCCCATCACTTTATGCTCTCTTTTCTTGTTAATCTTTTTTAACCCAGAAGTCTTTAAAGTCTCCCCTTTCACTTTAATATCTGCATAAACAATGCCACCGGCAGATATTATTCATTGGAACACATGCGACATTACCTCTAAGATAACAACCTCCGTACATCAAAAAGTCACAACAAAGGATGGTCATCAAGGTTAAAGGACTGGATATTACTTTTTAACTTTCCAAGACATCGAGCAGTAAACCTGCAATATTTTCTCAATCTCACACCAAAAACCAAAAGGAAAAGAACTGCAATACTTGGTTGTTAAAATTTCTTATATAAACAATTTTGCAACATCAGAAGATAAGCTCACTATTATACAGAAGCTTATTAATCCTGATATACTAACGTCCAATGAAAACCCAAAAGACATATATGTCAGAAATTGTTCGTGTCAAATGTAAACTTTCCTTCAAAAGTATAACAAAGCCATACAATTTCACCAAGAAACAAAAACAAACAACAAAGAAAAACATAACAGGTAACAATCTACCAGAATTCATGCAAAGGCATACAGAAACAGTGTTCAGATAGCAAAATATAAACTAACAACAATTTTGACTCATAAGTGCTACCAATGAAAATATCAAGTATATTAGTTTTAAATTCAAGCTGTATATACTGATTCTCCACCTGTGCCACTTAAATTTATTGGCTACACAAATCAACATCAGATAAAAATAAATATAATGAATTCACATCCATGAAAATTGAGATCTAGCAGATGTTCACATACCACCCTTTCTCTTACTTAATGAAATCAGTATTACAAAATCAGATGAACATTTAGATTATAATCTCACAATACAACCAAGTATAATCTATTTTAATTCTCAAAGAAATTGAATTGGTCAAAAATTACACAGCCAATCCCAAGCATAGAAAAGTGTAAGGGTTGTTTTGAGTAGACAACCAAAGGAACACAAATGGTCAAATGGAAGGCTTTTTTGAGTTCAATTAATTATATTACATTAACAATAACAAAACAATCGTATTGAAACGCTATTTTTCACAATATTTTGAGCTTCTTGTTCAAGTTTTATAGGCAATCTCCCATTACTACTTGATATATAGCAGAAGCATAACCATTTCTCCATGACTCTACGGAGCAATTTAAGTTTTTTTTTTTTTTTATTTACACTTAGTGGGGGAAGGGGAATTAGAACCTTGGTTCTCCTCATGGACTCTATTTTTTCCTGGACCCAACAAAATATGAAACATATGCATACCCATTGAGTTATAACAAATAAGATGATGTGCATACCTCACCTCAAGGAACATTTAAAAAAGAACTATGCTCCAAACACACTGGACTAAAGTAATAAGAGGAGAAATGATAACATTTAAAATTCCTAATTATAGCAAAAACTCTTCTAACGGATAGAATGCAAACCTTGAGTCACGCCTAACTGGAGTTGGAGACCTTGAGTCAGCTGTGAGGGGAAAAAAGAAGAATCAGGATAATTTAGTAGAGATTTTAAAGATAACTTCATAATCTCATTTCACAAAGAGCTACAAATATACTTTTACAACTTTATAAATAAATAAAAATCAAATGCACAAGTGAAAGGTCAAACTGACAGCGGTATCGACGTCGAGGGGACCGTGGTGGAGTTCTCCTTCTACGGCTACCTCCATATCGATCACTACTTTATTATGGAGAGAAGAGATGAAGAAAAGAAAAACAGGGTCAACAGGTGATTGATTAAGTAAACTTTTTTTTTTATATAAGTAATAAGTTTATTGATATCAAACAAGGAACACCCTAGTACACAGGGAGTGTACAAGGGGTCAAACAATAATAATAATAATATTATTATTATTGATGCATAACGGAAGTGAACCGAATGTTGTAATACCTTACGCGGGTAGTTGTACGCATTTCTTGAGGAGTTTTTCTGTTCTCTTCAGCAAACACAATTCTTATCTCCCGTCCACCAATAATTGTATGGTTCAGTTGTTGTTTTGCTTCCAAAGCATCTTCAGCATAACGGTACTTCACAAATCCAAAGCCTCGTGGCTCCCTAAAATTACAAAAGAACACAATTCAACATCGTGATTTTAAATTATGATAATAATTGAAGCAAAAATTCAGCAAATTAGCAAGTAAATGAATATCCATTTCATAGAAGTATTTCCTCAATGAATTCTACTTCTTTCAACACACATAAACATCAACAATAAGAAATTAAAGGACTTCTAACATTGAACTAATCTATAATTTTACCAAATTCCATTCTTGTAACCAATATCTTAATATGAGACGTTTTTTTACTCTGGACATGTAGAATTAAAAATACATAGCTGCAGTAATCATTCTTGATTAATATTGAGCATAAGATCTATTTTTTATAACTAACATTAAGTGTAGAATCTACACAAAAGCAATAAATAGGTTGCTGTTTTACAATCCAAAACATGAGGATAGCATCTCGACACAATTTATTCTAGGCATATGCACGCACTCTCTCACACAGTTTCACAGCTCCCATGAAGAATTAGAATACAGATATAACTAAGCTCACAATCAACAAAGCAAAGGATTCAATTTCTCATGACCTTAGCGCAACGGCAAGCGCCCACCACCAAGCAATGTGTCACAAGTTGAAGTCTGGGAGTAAGGCTGACTACCAACCACCCAAGTGAGGAGCTCGTACAATGAATTCAACCCTTTTTTCTTAAGCTACACACACCCAATGAGCCTTAAACCATGACCTCGGGTACGAGGTGCCAATTGAGCTAGAGCTCATTGGCAATTCAAGTCGGGGAATCAGCCTCTCCAAAAAGGTTAAGTCTGACTACTGACCACCTCTCTCAAAACTCAGAGAAACCAACTTTTTTTTAAAGTTTCACACGCACCCAGTGGGTCAACTTCAGGTAGGAGGTGCCAATTGAGCAGAGCTCATTGGCAATTCAAGTCAAGGAATCAGCATCTCCAAAATTTTGGGGTAAGGCAGACTACCAACCACCCCAAACCTCAGAGAAGCAGGAGCTTCGTGCACCGAATTCAACCTTTTTTTTAAGTTACACACGCGCCCAATGGGTCTTAAACCATAACTTCAGGTAGTAGGTGCCAAACAAGCTAGAACTCATTAGCAATTCAATTTCCCACATTATCTAACATATAAAGTCCATAGAAGCAACACACACACACACACAACGAAACTCAAAAGTAAAAAATCAATCATGTGAGCATGTATAGTAACAAAAATCAAGCATACCCAGTATAGTAATTCTTCGGAAGATACACATCCTTCACCTGACCAAACCGCTCGAATGGACCCCTCAGATCTTCAGGCCTGAAGTAAACACCATAATTTAAACCCTAAATATTCCAACTTTTTTTCTAATAATCCAGAACCAATTCATCAAATTAGAATTAGAATTAAAAATTGAACATAAAACACAAATCCAATTAAGAAATTCATGAAACTATAAAATTAAAAAAAAAAAAAAATTTAAATTATTGAAGGAGTAGAAAAGACCTAGCGTCAAGGGGGAGATTGCGAACGAGCAAGCCAGAAGGAGCAGGAGAGCGACGCTGGTCTCTGTACGACCTGCTGTCACGGTAGCGATCGCGAGGCTCATCGTCGTAGTATCGCTTGCGGCCACGCGGCGGGGTTCTGCTACGGCGGCGAGGGCTGTAGCTTCTGCTTCGGCTTCTGTACCTCGCCATTTTTTTGCTTTGCTTTTTTTGGGGGGGAGGGGGGGAACCCTAGAAGGAGGAGAAGAGCAGAGAGAGCAAAAACCCTAACCCTAGAGGAAGAAAGAGAATAGTGAATTTGTTGTGTCGTGGGGGTTTCGAAAGTTTTGGAGGGAGAGAGAGATAAGGGTTCGAGTTTTATTGGGGAGACCAATTTTTATATATATATATATATACACACATATCAAAGTAACCCCTTTTTCACTGTGCACTGAGGGAGCAGACACTCGGTACACTTACTTGCTAGTTAAGGCTGTGTTTGTTTCGTGTAAAACATTTTCCGGAAAATATGTATTTTCCGGAAAAGGAAAATATTTTTAAGTGTTTGGTTGAATTATGAAAATTGTTGTGGAAAATATTTTCATGTGTTTGGATGTATTCGGAAAATGCTATTTTCCGAAAATTTTTTCACATTTTCTCAGCATCCAAACAAATTTTATTACAAAAAATTTCAACACCACAACCAATTCAACAACAAATTCCGGCAATAAAAACACAACACAACAACAACAACAACAATAAATTCCGGCGACAAATTCCGGCAACAACACAACAACAACAACACCAAATTCCGGCATCAACAACACAACAACCACAACAATAAACATTCAGTTCATCAAAAAAAAAAACAAAAACAACAATCAAACTAAAAAAAAAAAAAACGGAGAGATCGAGGAAGACGACGACGACGGCGCGGCGCGGCGCGGTGCGACTCGCCGGTGCGAAGAGCGCCGAAGGTTGACGAGATCGACGGCGATGGTTTGAAGTCGAGGTCGAAGGCGATGGTCGTCGATCTCGGTCTGGGTCGACGGTCTCGGTCTGGGTCTCGGTCTGGGTCGAAGATCGGTGGGTCGTGGGTCTGGGTCTTCGTGGGTCGACGACGAGTGGCGTTGGGTCGTGGGTCTTCGTGGGTCGACGCCGAGTGGCGGTGGGTCGCCGGAGCTGGGCTCTGGGTTCTTCTTTCTTCCTTCCTCTGTTTCTTCCTTCCTCTCTCTCTCTCTCTCTCTCTCTCTCAATTTTTTCCGGAAATAGTTTGAAGGTAAAATAGGTACTGAAATTGATTTCCGTTGGGTAACGGAAAATTTGGAAGTGATTTTCCGGAAAATAGAATTTTCCGGAACACCCAAACACGCGAAAATGGCGAAAATCATTTCCGGAAATGATTTTCGCCCGATTCAAACGCAGCCTAAGAGTCTGTTTGGGGCTTTTATAAAGTATTTTTCTCTTTTCTTTGATATTTTTTTGATTGATTGAGTGTGGGTTTGGATAGCAAACGTGGTTGGTGTTTGCGTTTTTCTCTGGATCTCATGCATTGTTTGTAGAATCCGCAGGTTTTTTAATAAAGCAAATGTGACATCCAAACTGGGTCTCACGGGCACTATTCATAATTTAAAAATTATTTTGCTACAGTATTTTCAATAATAAGTTTTCAGTTTTCAGCAATAACCGGTAGCCAAACAGACCCTGAGTTAGAGCATTCACATGGAGATTATTAGAGCTCTGAACGTGTCAGGTGGAGTTGAGCTGAATATTAAAAGTTTAAATTTGCTCATTTTTTTGAACCTAAACTCACCACCAAAAAATATTACATGTTAGAATTTGATTCAATTTGTTATCAAACAAGTTTAAACATGTTCACGAGTTACTTAATTAATTTATTCTTGTTTAATATATAGAAAAACTAATACTAAAATTTACTCCCTTCACAAATTTATAAATTTTTTCCTATGAATAGATTGTTTAAATTATCGATAAATATATTATATATATGGAGAGAGAGAGAGAGAGAGAGAGAGAGAGAGAGAGTTGAATTGAGCCTCGTGTTCATAAATCTATATATATATATATATATAAATTAAAAAGCTGAAAGGTAGAATTTATTGTTATTATTCTCTTGTTGAGCCATATCAGCATAGAAATTCAGTCTACCTCGGTCCATTTCAGTTGACTTCGGTCCATTTTGTCCATTTTGTACATTCGGTCCACTTTGGTCTACTTTGATCTATTTGGTCCACTTTGGTCCACTTCGGTCCATTTTGGTCCATTATGCTCACTCTCTTTCATTCTTTCTTGCAACTCTACTTAGATTGATTAATTTGTATATTTTTACCACTGCACACCCTTGGTGCAATGGTCACTCCACAAGTATAAATATTTGTGGGGTGTGAGAGTAAGGGTCAAGGTTCAAATTTATAGGAGGGAGCTTCATACACATATACACTTAGATTAGACTAGAGCATAATTTATATCTTGTATTAAAAAAAAAAAATTGTATGTTTTTAAATATTTGTACTTTGAACTGTTTTGGTGTTGTCTTGACTCTTGAGTTTCTCGTCACAAGTCCTCTCTCTACCCTTATAGCTTGGTTTGATTTTTGTTTAAGTTAATCATTAGTTTAGAAGTGAGAATTTGAGTATATTAAAACAAAATCTACATGGTTATATATTTGAATGTGCCTATCAATTGTTTGAGTAACATCAATTATAATTATGTGATAAGTTTCAATTATCATGATAATCTTCCTAAGAGAATGAGAAATTAGAAACTTACCAAAATAAATTTGGAAAATATAATGCATAATCTAACATAATTAGAATTATATGGACCACTTCAAAAAAGAATAATATAAATAAAATACCAAAATAATAAAGTTTTACATTAGTAAAATTACAGAGATAGAAATTATTTTTAAAAAAAGTGTATAATTTTTAGGGAGAATAAACTATCTACAAAAACATTTAGAGAGTAAATTTTATATACCACATCTCAAAATAATTATATATTCTCACACAACGCGTGGGTCGGCAACTAGTACGTTATTATGTTTAAGTTTGACTCATTTAATAGTTGAGTCTGAACTTTGGATTGAGCTTAACTTGTTTACTAAACTAGCAAACATAAACAAGAATTTTTCTCAAGCCAAGCTTCAGTTACTTATATACAGCTAGGTTGATTTTATAGCCCTACAGATCACCATAACAAAAGAAAAATCACCAAAAACCGCTCACATATCATCATGCATCACTGTTCAAAAAATTGCAAAAGCTATGATTCTCTTATAAGTATATAAGAGAACTATAGCTTTTCTATTTATTTTATTTTATTTTTATTCACTCCTTTGCAGTGGTGGAGCTACATTGGGATCAAAGGGGGCCCTGGCCCTCCCAAAATATTTGGAAAAAATTTAGTAGATATATATATTTTGGAGTTATCCTAACCCATTTGAAAATATTTAAGGAACTCTTAATATTTTGGCCCCAATATCTGGATAAGTCCAAAATTACATATTACTTTCACTGAAATGGAAACAATCCAATTAGTGATGAATATATATGTCAAAAAATTACAATAATTAGACATTTTTTGGCATCTTAAGATGAACACAGTTATTTTAGCAAATATCTCACAAAATAAAAGGAAAAAAAAAATAATTTTTCACCCTAAAGGCTTACTTGCACAGCAACAGTAGAAAGATTGAAGATCTTTTTTATTCGCCGCACCAGCACATAGTTGCAAACATTTTGCTCATCACAGGATGAGACATAGGTGACTTTCTCTCTGTCTGAATGTCTCTCTCTGTGGCGTCTCAACTCTCTCATTCTCTCAACTGCTCTGTCCGCCTTCTTTTTCCTTTTGTTCTTTTTTTCTTCCCTCTAGGCTCTAGTTTTCGAGTCATTTGGCTAAATATTGCAAAAAAATAGAGTTTATTGTTGTTATAGGCACTGTTCAAAATTATTTAGCAAAATGAGGAGAGAGACTGAATTTCGGCAACACCTTTGCCGAAATTGTAAGAAAAAGTATGAGAGAGAAGAAAGTTGAGTGATGTAATTGGGAGGGAGAAAAAATGAATTTTGGTAATGATATTACTGAAATTCATTCCACTGCCCAAGCTCTGCCCATTAAGTGCCCCAGTGGGAGTGCCCGAATGATTTATCAATTGTGGCAACCAAGTTGCCGAAATTGTAGGGAATTGAGGAGAGAGAAAATATGAATTGTGGCAACCAAGTTGCCGAAAATAGGAGAGGAAAAAAAAATGTGGTTGTCGAAATCTGGGGAGGAATTAAAAAAAAAAAGTGTTACATCTACAATATTTTCACAACAAATCATGGGTGATTAGTTGTTATTAGTTCAAATTTGAATTTAATATTGAGATTACTTTTTCAATCCAACAATAACAACTCAGTAACAACCTATCATTTATGAGTTGTTGTAAAAATGTTATAAAAATGGTGTGCACATACCATTTCTCAAAAAAAAATGGCAATTGATTTATGGCAATGGCATTGACGAAATAAAGGGGAAAAAAATTTGTGGGAATGAATTTGTAGCAATGGCATTGTCGAAATAGGAGGAAAAAAAAATTGTTTGATTTTTGGCAATTTATTACAATTTATGAGTCACTGTTAACACACATTATGGATGATTAATTCTTCTTACAGACACATAAAAGTAGAAGCAAAGTACAGCCATTCATACATCCATCCGAAAGACCCACCACCCAAAAAATAAGGATGCTAGAGTAATTTGATTGGTTCAAGTATCAACCAGTAGAGCCTCTCTGGTTCGAGCACAGTGGCTCCCTTGCCGAGTATTCAACCAGCACTAACAAAAGAAAGAAAATTGCAACAGCACCTAAACCGTTCCAACCAATGTCTTTTTCCTTCTATTTCGGCAATGCCATTGCCAAAAATCGAACAATTTTTTTTTTCCCTTCTATTTCAGCAATGCCATTGCCACAAATTCATTCCCACAAATATTTTTTTTCCCTCCTGTTTCAACAATGCCATTGCCACAATTTTTTTTTCCCCTCTATTTCGGTAATGCCATTGCCACAAATCAATTGCCACTTTTTTTTTCCCTCCCATTTTCGGCAATGGCATTGCCATAATTGCACAACCACAAATCCATTCCACTTTTTTTTTTTGAAAACTGATATGTGCACACAATTTTCACAACATTTTTACAACAAATTCTAAATGGCAAGTTGTTATTAGTTATTAGTTGGTTTAGCAAAAAAAAAAATGTTGTTATTAGTTGTTATTGTTGGATTAAAAAAGTAATCTCAGTGTTAAATTCAAATTTGAACTAATAACAACTAATCACATATGATTTGTTGTGAAAATATTGTAAAAATATTGTGTACGTAGCACTTTTTTTTTATTTTAATTCCTCCCAAATTTCGGCAACCACTTTTTTTTCCCCTCCCATTTTCGGCAATGGCATTGCCACAAATTTTTTTTTTCCATTTCGGCAATGTCATTTCCACAAATCCATTCCACATTTTTTTTTTTTAGAAATGATATGCGCACACAATTTTTACAACAAATCCTAAATAGCAGGTTGTTATTAGTTGTTATTGTTGGATTAAAAAAGTAATCTCAGTGTTAAATTTAAATTTGTACTAATAACAATTAATCACATGTGATTTATTGTGTAAATGTTGTAAAAATATTGTGTACGTAGCACTTTTTTTATTTTAATTTCTCTCCAGATTTCGGCAACCACTTTTTTTTCCCCCTCCCATTTACGGCAATGCCATTGCCACAATTGGGTTTCCCTTTGGGCACCCACCTAACACAAGCAGCACACTTCGGGCACTCACCCACTCGGTCAGCTATTTGGGCAACAGGAATTTCGGTAATACCATTGCCGAAATTCCAAATTTTCTCTCTCCTACTTTTCCTTTTTCTCTCTTATACTTTTGTTAGAATTTCGGCAACACCGTTGCCGAAATTCAGTCTCTTTCCTTGATCCCTTAAATAACTTGGAACAGTTCCCATAACGCAAATAAATTTGAGATTCAGCAATATTCAGCCAAAAGACTCTTAGTTTTCTTCATTTACAATGTAACAAAGCTTTTGTGTAAAAAATAGTTGCAGGTAGCAGACTAGATAAACACGTGTATTAGTGGGTGGTTAAAATCTTCTCTAGAATCTCTACCAAAGCAAATGGGTAGGTTGTAGCCATGCCCTGTGTTACTGTATAGCATTCCCATAATCCCACTTTCCAAGCTAACTTTTCTTTCATCTTTTTATAATTTGACTTGAGAAATGCTAACAAATGCATTTAGAGTATTGGTTAATAATCCATTTAAAGAAAGTTTTTATGGAAAAAAAAAAACAATTAATGTTTTTACAGTTTTTTTCATTTTCCATAAAAGTGATGTCAAAACTTTTCTAAAAATGATTGTTAGCCAATGCCCTAAGAGCACTCATTAGCATGACACATTTAACTTTTCTTTACCATATATTCAATTGTTATTAAAATAATCCATATATCATATAACATTATTTGTATCTATTAAAATATACTACTATTTATCATTTATATAAATTAAATTGCATGTACATTACTGTTCTAGATTTTATGTATAGTATGGATGTAATTAATTTGAAAATGCCTAATGTTTCCCTTTGTTTCTTGATCAAATCTTGTACTTCTTTTTTGGTTGAATAAACTTCGGTTTATCATTAAAAAAATGAAATTAATATATACGCATAATATTTATTTTTCTAATTTTATATAAGGTCACTCCGAAGATAAATCTCTGGCTCCGCCACTGCTCATTTGTCTCCATTTCTCGAAACTTAGGTAATAAAAATTCAGCTAAATAAATTATTTTTCATAAAGTACGCTATTTTAATATGCAATTAGGTATATCCATTTGCCGCAAAGAAAACATAATTATTTGTTGCAATAATGACTTCTAGAACCAAACATTTATTATATAGTATTTTTAAAGTATACAAAACAAATACATGCTATTAGGTTTAGACTTGGAAAATTCCATGCAAATGTAATTGTCAAATGTGTTTGCAATCAATTCATTATATTATATTGAAGTTGAAGAGCATCTGCACATGAAGCAGTTCAAGAAAAACAAGTTTGTAAAGATCCGACTGCTCTTCGATCAATCGAGAATCAAGATTATTGACTTGTTTTAAATTCAGAAAGTCGGTTGTGCCGAGGTTTCCATACCCTACTGACACTAAGTACAACACAGGCACTGTTACAATCAATTGGAAAAAGGGATAGAGATTGTATTGATGGGAACCCTGGAGAGATATCATCCAAGCCAAACGCCATAAACTTAGAGAATCCAATTGAGAGATATTCAAGATGGCGTTAGTGCAATCAAGTGATTAAGCTGAAATCACAAGATTCCAGTTGTTCATGGGGCCAATCAAATACTGCATTCAAGAGGTAATTGGAGTCAACCATAAGTTCCAATAGTGAAACAAGTGTGTGTCATCCTGGAACATCCATAGAATTGAATAGTTTAGTAGTTCTAAAGTTGTATAAGGTTTTTGCAATAAGTTCATGTACTAAGAGCATCTCCAATAAATGAGCTAAAACTAAAATCCTTTCTAAAATAGATAGTAAAACTGAATGCACAATTTCAACTTCCTCTGCAAAGTGCAAAAAGTTTTTTGTTAATGAACAATCACTCTCTTGATCTAGAGTGTTAGTACTATTCATTATCAAAAGAATTTTTTAAAAATGTAGCCCAATTGAATAAAAAAGTCAGCCTCATCTTCTTCTTTCTCTCTCTCTCTCATGTAAAGAAATTGAAACAAATACATTAAAAAATAAATGAAAGTGATTATTTTAAATGAGACAGATAAATAACAAAAACTGTCAAAAAGTAAAAGTTACTGTTTACCCTCCAAATAGTAAAAAGAATTGTAGAGACAAAAGTTTTGTATTGGATTTGTAAATTTCTCTTATTACACTAATTAAATTACTTATGTGCTTGTCTAGGATAAGTTACCCCTTTCACTGGTTTTTTTGTTGGAAATGTTTTCCTTGATTTTTCTCGTGTACATATATACTTGTCTTATGTTTTGTTTATCTGTTCATGTACGCACTATTCTAAGGGTTTAGTGAAGAACAACTTATTTAATTTTTTTTGTTGAAAGTATACTAAAGTATATTTGTAACTTAAAAAAAAAAAAAAAAACGTGAGAAATATGGGAAATAGATATGGCTTGGAACTTGGAAGTCTTAGAGTCCGTTTGGATACAACTTATTTTTGTTAAAATTAAAAACTGAATAAAGTGATTGTGGGTCCCATAAACAGTACGTGAACAGTTATAAACAGTATATAAGCAGTAAAACTTGTCTCCAAAAGCTGAAAAGCGTGAAAAAGAAAAAAGAAAAAAGAAGAAGAAGCAAAATGCAAACGCCAAAGGCAATATAATTCTTATCCAAATCCACACTTGGTTTATCCCAAAGCAAACAAACAAAAAGCCTCAGAAGTCTTCAGTTTCCTTGTGTATAAAGCGAATATCATGCAGCATGAATCACGGTGTCTCCCAATTAATACCCTCCACTATTAAAGGAAATGCATGTATTTTTAATATTATACAACAGCACATGCGTATTTCATATACATATAGATATATTTTATAATATAAGTTAGCAATTTACAAGTTGCTTTTGAAAAAGCGAATTCGTGAATAGGGAAATGCACTAGATTGAAGCCGTTGAATGCAGAATAATAATAATAATAATCAGGTAAAAGGATATACTGTCTTTTCAATCCACAATGAGCGATTGAGAGCATCTTCTTCGTTTCTCCGTGTCTCTCACTACCTTTCACTGCACGCAGTCACAATATGCGAATATGATTGCTAGTTTGAAGAATCTGTAATGAGATGGGTTCAATTAAAGTTATCTCGTGTGGTGGAGGTACAGTATCACATGATGAGTAGCGTTTTCATTTATTTATTTGTCTTAAAGGGAATAACCGAAATTGTGAAACTAATTTCAGCAAAAAAAAAAAAAAAAAAAAAATTGTGAAACTAACGAATTCGGCTCATAAAAACACACGATGTGTAATAAATGTTACTTTTATCCCAACAACTTCAGCTCATAAAGAGTTTTCCCTGTTTGGGATGTTTATTTATTTATTGTTTAAAAATACCTTATAATTCTGTATTATTTAAGTAAAGACAAAATTAAAAGATAATTTAATAAAAATACAACTTTAATTCTTACTAAAATATTGACTAAAAAATAGAATTACCCTCTTGTTGATTCTCAAATTACTTTATTTACTTAAAAATTCTAAAAAAAAAATATTTATCGCATGTGCAAAGTGCATGTAATGAGGCTAGTAAATGTTACTTTTGTCCTAAATGTATGTGTGCAAGTGTTTGTACGTGTGTGTGTGCACGTAATAAATAACATGTTTTGTTATTTCGTGAATTTACATTTTATTTGTTTTGAAGTAAAATATTTTTCAGAACTTTTTAAATCATTTTTAGGTGTTTGTTTGAAGGTAAAATATTGTCAAATTTGTAAAATATTTTTTATTGACCCTAAAATCGTTTATAAAAAGTTGTAAAATGTTTTGCCTTTAAAAATTTGGTAAAACATTTTCAAAAAATAGACATTGGCTTCCCCTCTTCCATTTGGTTGCTAGGGTCACTGGTCAAGTGGTCGAAGGCACTGCTCTTGCGACTAATGCCAACAATTCGGTGGCTAGAGACACCCCTCTTGCAACAAGTGCCAGTAGTCTGGTGTTTAGAGACTTTGTTTTGGCGACTGGTGCCAATGATCCAGTGTTCGGAGACTTCACTCCATGATTGGTGCCAACAGTCTGGTGTTCGGAGACTTTGCTCCATAACCGGTGCTGGCGGCCTAGTTGGCAATCTGGTGTCTAAAGATGCTGCATCGCAACCAGTATCGAAGGTCCGATAATCGAAGATACTTGTTTTGTTGACCGGTATTGGCGGTCCAATCATCGAAGATACTGCTTTGACAGTGATCAGGGGCAATCCCATCGCTAGAGTCACCGCTCTAATTGCCTGTTCTAGCGGTCCAATAATTGGACCTCCAATACTAGTGACTTTAGTATTGAGCTCTCGATTTTGGTGGTTTGCTTGAAAAATTTTACTTGTCATATCAAACATTTAAAAATATTTTGCTATCAAAATATTTTAGATGTAAACTATTTTACATTTAAAAATAATTTATTTTGAAACAAATAGAGCGTTAAATTCTAACTTTATTACTGGCTCATGTAAAATCGATGTTGTATTAATCATAAGTTATTAGTTTAGCAAATTAAAATTAGTTTTGCACCATATGAAGAGGTTAGGACTTAAGAGCTACCGGCTCAAGTTTTACAAATCTTGACGTGGATGGGCATAGATGAGTGTCACAAATAAAATAAACTGAAATAATTGGAAATGAATTGGAGAAGTAAATATAAAGATTCATACTTTTGCTAAATTGTAACAATTTTTTTTTTCTTCCCTGAGTTTACAGAAATTAAGAGAGAGAAAAAAAAAATAGTGATCATGAAATGAACTGTATGCCTTTTAATCAATTGTAACATGAAATGATTTTTAATTCTTTTATCTTCAAAAGCATTTTTGTAGGGTAAAATATCATTTTCGTCCCTAAACTATCACAAAAGTTCGTTTTTCGTCCCTAAACTTTCAAAAGTTCTATTTTCGTCCCTAAACTTTTCCAAACGTATTGATTTTCGTCCCTCCCACATCAGCACTCTGTCAAGCCACATCAGCACTTCGTCAGAACTTTTGAAAGTTTAGGGACGAAAATAGAACTTTTGAAAGTTTAAGGACGAAAAACGAACTTTTGTGATAGTTTAGGGACGAAAATAGAACTTTTAAAAGTTTAGGGACGAAAAAACGAACTTTTATGATAGTTTAGGGACGAAAATGATATTTTACCCTAAATTTTAATAGAGGCTGTTTGTCCTTTTGCTATATATGTTTTTTTTTTTTTTTTTGCTGAATATGTATTTTAATTTTTAAAGCATCTTTTGACGGTATCAGGAATATCTCAAACTTTCCTATACATTTTCACCAACGAATTTCTATGAGCCCTGTATGTATATATTTTCTTCTCACAAAAAAAGGTTCATCATCTCATAGAATATGGACTTTAAACTTTAAAAGAAAGTCTGGGGAGAAAAAGTAGAAACTCAAAGGAATCTGGACAAAGACAAGACAACTATTAAAATCTGTTATTTATTTTTGGTGACACAGCTGATCTTCCAAGTTCAATCAATTGTGTCAGACTTGAAAGACTCGCAAAATTAAAATAATAAATAAAAATAGAAATGAAAATATCCAGTATGATTGGAGCCACGTCATTACCATAGGTTTTATTTGACAACGAGGTTTCACCTTCCAATCTCTTCTCCACGTTCTTTCACCAAAAACGCAACCACCGCAAAGGACCCCGCGAAACAAAACCCAACCGGCCTAATATTAGGCGCGTGGGCCTCACCACCCTATGTGAACAATCATACAAATAAATTGATGCAGCGATTTTGATTAAGGTATATACCAAAGTGCACCCCCTAATTGAGTTTTGTTCAATTCAGAAAAAAAAAGCATCTTCAATTGTTATTTTTTTTTCCCCCCATAAAAAAAGTAACGAAAACTAATAAATTTATATTTCTTTAACTAAATATTATGTATTTATGTTTTGACTTCATTTTCACATTAGACATGCTATTCATTTTTTGTAGTAATATGACCGCACCACCATATTACTAGACGACAAACCAATATGAAAAGTATGACATACGCTCGATACCAACTGTTAATTATCATTAGTTCGAGACACTAATCAATTTATAATACTGACTGTAAGAGATTTTACAAAATTACAAAACCTTATTACAAGTATACAACCGCTTCAAACAAGCCTCAAACAAAAAAACCCAAACGCGCGTGGTCCCCACAACCTACCTGAACAACCATAGCACTAGGCCATACAATAATTTAAAAGAATGTCGCCACGATTACCTCACCTCATTTTCTCAATTTTTTCTTACAAAACTACAAAACCCTCTGAGAGCCTCGAGTAGCAGCGACTCTTCGTCAATCGTCTCTCTTGCTTCACCAACCAACCAACCAACCAACAAACTCAACTACCGCCTCCGATCGTCTAGGGTTTCGTTCGGTCCCCGACATGGAGCCGCCACGTGTAATGGAGGTCCACCCGGCGATGACCGAAGAAGACCCTACCTCAGCTCTGTGGGACTTCGGAGACCTCCTCGACTTCACCGTTGACGGTCATTTCTCCATGTCCCTAGATCCCGATCAACTTCCCTCGCCGCCGCCGCAACCGCCGCCGCCGATTATGGACCAGAGTCTCGATTTTTCGCAGGAGGATTCGCAGGTGGATACGGATCCTCCGGGCCCGAGTTCCAGGAAGATCCGGAAACGGGATCCGAGGCTGACGTGTACAAATTACTTGGCGGGTCGGATCCCTTGTGCGTGTCCGGAGATGGACGAGAAGCTAGAGATGGAAGGGAGCCTCCGTGGGAAGAAGCGGTCCAGGACAGTTCGGGTCTCGACCCGAACCGCCCGGTGCCAGGTACCCGGGTGCGAGGCCGATATCAGCGAGCTCAAAGGTTATCATCGAAGGCATAGGGTTTGTTTGCGCTGCGCTAATGCGAGCGAGGTTTTTCTTGACGGTGATACCAAGAGATATTGCCAACAGTGTGGAAAGTAAGCTCCAAATTCCATTTCTTCTTCTTCTTTCTTTTTGGTTATAATAGGATTTGAAAGCGAATGAGTTTCTTTGTTGTGTATGGGGATTCGATCATTTAATGACCGACAGACTTTACTCGTCGAACTAACTGAAATTTATGATTTTTAAATTTTTATATGCTTTATGATCTTTCGGATTCTATTACTAGCTGAAATTACATATCACTTGATTAGCAATGTGAAATGCAACCACAAGGGTGGTTTTGAAGTGAATATTTGATTGTATACTAGTTTGTTGTTATACTTCCATGGATACTAGATAAATGTTTGTAGTTTGGTTCTTACTTATTGTATATTGTGTGAGCTTGTCCATTTCATCTATACAACCAATGATGAAGGACTTACTTTAAAGTGAATTGCTTTAGTTGCTTATACTTGAGTTGGGATGCTGGTAAATGGTTGTTAATTTGAGGAAATGGATGTGCAATTTAGGTTGAATTGGTGAAACTTGCGTAGATTGGTTCGGTGTATGCTTTTTTTTAGCTATTGGTTTCTACTTATGCGCAATATGTTTGGCAGGTTTCACATCTTATCAGATTTTGATGAGGGTAAACGGAGTTGTCGAAGAAAATTGGAACGCCACAACAATAGACGGCGGAGAAAGCCTGCCGATTCTGGAATTGCAGATGAGAAGGAACCTCAAGAGTCCTTGCAGACTGAAGATGGCCCTTGTGATGATGAAACAGGAAAAGGTATTATAGATTTGATTGGTGCAACTGGTGAAGCAGAAAAGCTGCATATTCTTTCTTGATAAGACGCTTTTTGTCTATGGTGTAGATAGTTTATGCTTGAGCAGCCCCATAGCTGAAACGGAAGCATTCTTGGAGTCTGAAGATGGACAAGTTACTACCCTCTGCTCAGCTCTCGATTCTCAGAATATCCATGGTGATGCATCTTTTACGGCTTCTGGTGAAACCCAAATGGATGGAGGAAAAGATAATTCCAAATGTTCTCTGTCTCAGTTGTATGACAACAAGAATGACTACTCATCTATGGTGGGTCTATGCTAAATGCTATGGTAGATGCATTGCCATTTTTTACTTGTTAAAAAAAAAAAAGGTTTTTCGAGGAGCTATCCTGGAGATATACTGATTCAATATATGATTGTAGTGTCCAACAGGTCGAATCTCATTCAAGCTGTATGATTGGAACCCGGCAGAATTCCCTAGAAGACTCCGGCACCAAGTATTTAAAGGATTATTATTACAGTTTAGTATTTAATATAGAACAGATCTTTTTGCAGTCAGAGATGCGAGGAATGGATTAACGTGTGTTTAAATGTATTTGTAGATATTCCAATGGTTGGCCAATATGCCCGTTGAGTTGGAGGGGTATATCCGCCCTGGATGTACAATATTAACTGTGTTCATTACAATGCCAAAGTTTATGTGGGCGAAGGTAATGGTTTAACTGGATGCTTTCTTTTTGATTCTTGTAGGGTCATGATCACTGTTTTAAAAACCGGACCGGACCGGCCGGTCCGACCGGTTCAACCGGGAACCTGATGCCAATCCGGTCCGGTTAAAAGCCCCATAACCGGTCAATAACCGGAAAAACCGGCCAAAAACCGGGGTTGAACCGGAAATTGGGAAAAAAAACGGTTTGATGTCCGGTTCGGTTTTTAAAACCATGGTCATGATGAAATATCATTGTTAACTAGATAGATGTCTGTCTAATGATGTATGCTTCATATGTGCATATATGTACTCATTGTTTTGTGTTCATGTAGTTCCTGGATAAATTGATTTGTGTGGACATGGTGATTGTGAGGCCTTTGGAAACTGTCTTAACTGTTGTTTATTTACACACCCAGATACCCATGTCCATATCCTTTCACAGTTGTGCAGTTTTAAAAAGTTTCGATTCACTCTCTCTCTCTCTCTCTCTCTCCCCCCCCCCCCCCCCCCCAAAAAAAAAAAAAAAAACCTTCACATTTGAGGCTCCATCATTACTTAAGTTTCTTGATTGCCATTGGGGAATGACTCATGGTCTAGTTTGCTTCTTAAACTAAATGTGCTGCTACTATTGTTCTAATCAGCTTGATCAGTAAAAGAAGGCTTGATTTTGTCATGTAAAATTCTATAATGTTTCTTTCATTGTTATTTGATGGTACAATATGATGTGTGGTGTATTCATCCATATATACAAATTCACATGCAACACAAAAGAACTTTTTCGGGTTCCTTTTTCATACATTGCGGGGCAATATTTTTCTTTTCATCATTTCACATGTGAAACTAAATTCATCGGGCTACCTGGATAAAAAAATTTGTATATCATGCAACTGTCTATAGTATTGAGTTTTATGTGACCAATAAAATGTGCAGTTGGCAATCCTTATCAAGTATACTAAGTAATAAGACAGTTGTAGTCAGTCTGTCACTAATTATATCTACTTGTTCGTATTATTCTGTTCCTTTTCCATTAGACTTTCCAGTTATCAGCAGACTTTGTAAGATTAAACTTAATGTTCTTTAATGCATCAACAGTTATTTGAAGATCCTGCATCATATCTACTTGACTTTGTTGCCCCTGGAAGGATGCTATCTGGAAAAGGCACTATACTTGTTTTTATGAATGACATGATTTTCCGGGTAATGAAAGGTAAGTTGGTGCCCATATTTGTTGCTACATTTGTATCATTATAGTTATGGAGTGGAGTGATAACGCATGAAGGTAGATCGGGTGTAACTTGAACCTAACCCTATATATATATATATATATATAATTGTATGGACAAAACTTCTGTGCAGTACCTTAAGTGCTGTTCCTTAGGTTTTTCCCTTAAGATTTTGCTATGTGGCTACTTAACAAAAAAAAACACACTTCCATCCCATAAGAAAAATGCTACATGAAAAAATCTTAAGAGAACCTAAGGAATAACATCTAAATACTGTACCTAAGTCTTGCCCTAATTATATAATGAGATGCTTATGAGTTTCCAAAATTATTTTTGGGGGTTTGACCCATATCTATGCAATTATCCTATATAAATGATCTTTAATTTGATTTTATAAAAAATGATTATTATTTTTTGAATTTTTGAAATTTTAGCATTTACTATATATCATTTATTTATTTATTAAAAAAAAAAGGCATTTACCATATATCATTATACGTATTTTAAATGACACCATCATTTATGGGTTGCTTTTTGCTTGCTGTCAGGGTAGATAATTTATCAAGTGAAGTACATAATCAGCCCATTTAAACTCATACATGTAACTATATTAAATAAGATTTTAAATATAAGATACTCTTGTTTGCCCTCAAGATTCATATTGTTTGGTCTTTGAAATTCATTTAGCCCAAACGCCACCTTAATAATTTAGCTCTTTAGATTTCCTATATAATTCTTGGGTCAATTTTGGTTTAATAATTTAGTTGAGATAATTCTAGATCTTAAATTCTCTAGATATTTGTGTTATCTTATATTAAAAATAAGACTTTGTCTATTGCAACCTGATCCTAAGATTCTTTTCAAGAACTGTATTCTTCAGTTTCTCTATGTATTGCTATGTTAGAGTTTTTTTTTATATGTTTTCAATCTTTTTTAACATGATTTGAGCATTTAATGGGTGCAGGTGGAACTTCTGTGATGAAACTTAAGGTGGAGGTGCAAGCCCCAAGGCTTCACTATGTTCATCCTATATGTTTTGAGGCTGGAAAGCCTATGGAGTTCGTCGCTTGTGGAAGTAATTTGATACAGTCTAAGTTTCGGTATGACATTGACAGCATAGGACTTTATGTTTTATCATAAAAATTTATTTGCTGAATATTCATTGCTATGTTAGTTAATGCATGATTAATATGTATGAATATTCTCATTTGGGGACTGGGATGTGGGATGTTTTGATCTACTCTCTCTGTGGCAACTTTCCTCCCTTCCCTACCAATAGTAATTGAACAATCCACTGTTGGAGGTCAAATGCATATCTTTCTCCATTATTGGCGGTATCTTTCAAAACATGCATAAATCCCTTTATGTCTAATAGTGGCATCCTACTAAAACGAGACCATAATGAATGGCCAGTTGCCAAATTCACAAATTATAAACTTTTAACATAACCTTCCAAATTTGCCTATTAAAAGTAATCAACACTTAAATTGAGGCACACACTTTTCTTTATATAAAAGTTATTATAGGAAAATTATGTTTTGGTTTTCGGAATTGACACACATTATGGAACATGAAATATTGGCAACCAAGCCACTCATTATGGGATGGAGGGAGTATCAATCTAATATTTGATGCATTAAATGTAATTGGAGTGGAGGGCAGATTTCCCTGATTTCACTTCTGGTGGGGCATATTGGTACAAGCTATATGATCCTTCTGAGAATCCAATTTCTTTTGCAGTTGTTTAGAAGCATTCAAGCACTCCTCGTGTCAGGTTGCATGAGTGACATGGGATAGACCTCTGCCATTGAATGATCGAATCCCATGTATTTAGATTCAACATCAACTTTTCCTCTGCCTAGTGGTAACGGCTATGTTGATTGACCCCAATCACCAAGTATATGAGTTTTAGACTAGAGTTCTCTAGAACAACTGCACCAGAATTAGTGTAGGAAAACTCCCTGATAGGTTTCGACATGTTCCAATACACTAGCGTTTGACATGTAACACATTTTCATAGATCACGTGCAAGAAAAGTTCAACCACTTGATGGACTCTTTTTCAATTGCCCTATGTAGGCTCTGTACATATGTTAAATCAGTGACCACTCACCACTCATCTATTGGACATTACAATTGACATACTAAGTTCTCTCTGCCACTGCTCTTGAGTTGTAACACTTGCCAGCAAAAGCTTTATAGACAAGGAGAAAGTGCTTCAAATGATTCCCTGTCGGTGAATAGGTGTGATAGGTCAGCTAGAAAAGACTTATTTATTAATCAAATGAACAAAAATAAATAAATAAAAAAATAAAAATGGGCATTGTTGATTTGGCTGCTGTTTTATCTTGATGCAAATACCTTTTAGAGTTGAATACATTTATGGAAACACCTGACTTTTAATTATGAAAAAAAAAAGAGTCGAATACATTTATGATTGAAACAAGCATGGCCGTGCAGAATAATTGGATGTTTGAGTTTTGCTCAGGCACATCTGAAAAAGTCTAAGCTTGGCTTGAATTTGAGTCAAGACTAAAAGTTTTTAGCTTGGCTTGTAGGGGGGTTGATCTGCTTGTAAGCTGTTTAGTTTCATCTCAATCAATCTTGAAACTTCCACCTGTGTAACTTCTAATTTATTTTGTATATTAAATTTTTTTTTTCAAGGAAAAATCAAATGATATTAATAATCAACATCTCTTGAGTAGCAAAAGATGAATTGACTAGCATCTCTTAAATATATCAGGCCTCTGACATGTATCTCCATCCTAAACTATGTACTTTTATATTTTTGGTTATTGCAAGTGTTCCTATGAATAAGACATAGGAACTAGGATGCATAGACATAGACATGTGTACGGGTAGGGGTACAATACGGAGACACAAGCAATTTTTGAAAAATTATAACATGATACAATAGATAGGACACTGTTACGACATGGGTATGACACAAATATGGCACCCCAAATGAAGTGTCCGTGCAACCTAGTTTTCATGTTCTCCCACATATTTAAATGACACAAGATTTACTGCATGAATGTCAAGACTTGTCAACATGCATGGGTACGACACGGCACCCCAAATGAAGTGTCCGTGCAACCTAGCATGGAACCCTTCCACTACTGCCTCTAAACTTATTCACTCCGTAGTCTAGCACAAGTTTAGAGGCAGTAGTGGAAGGGTTCCATGCTAGGTTGCACAGACACTTCATTTGGGGTGCCGTGTCGTACCCATGCATGTTGACAAGTCTTGACATTCATGCAGTAAATCTTGTGTCATTTAAATATGTGGAGAACATGAAAACTAGGTTGCACGGACACTTCATTTGGGGTGCCATATTTGTGTCATACCCATGTCGTAACAGTGTCCTATCTATTGTATCATGTTATAATTTTTCAAAATTGCTTGTGTCTCCGTATTGTACCCCTACCCGTACACATGTCTATGTCTATGCATCCTAGTTCCTATGTCTTATTCATAGGAACACTTGCAATAACCAAAAATATAAAAGTACATAGTTTAGGATGGAGATACATGTCAGAGGCCTGATATATTTAAGAGATGCTAGTCAATTCATCTTTTGCTACTCAAGAGATGTTGATTATTATTCATTTGATTTTTCCTTGAAAAAAAAAATTTTAATATACAAATAAATTAGAAGTTACACAGGTGGAAGTTTCAAGATTGATTGAGAAGAACTAAACAGCTTACAAGCAGATCAACCCCCCTACAAGCCAAGCTAAAAACTTTTAGTCTTGACTCAAATTCAAGCCAAGCTTAGACTTTTTCAGATGTGCCTGAGCAAAACTCAAACATCCAATTATTCTGCACGGCCATGCTTGTTTCAATCATAAATGTATTCGACTCTTTTTTTTTTCATAATTAAAAGTCAGGTGTTTCCATAAATGTATTCAACTCTAAAAGGTATTTGCATCAAGAAAATACAACAAGCCAAATCAACAATGCCCATTTTTATTTTTATTTATTTAATTTTGTTCATTTGATTAATAAATAAGTCTTTTCTAGCTGACCTATCACACCTATTCACCGACAGGGAATCATTTGAAGCACTTTCTCCTTGTCTATAAAGCTTTTGCTGGCAAGTGTTACAACTCAAGAGCAGTGGCAGAGAGAACTTAGTATGTCAATTGTAATGTCCAATAGATGAGTGGTGAGTGGTCACTGATTTAACATATGTACAGAGCCTACATAGGGCAATTGAAAGAGAGTCCATCAAGTGGTTGAACTTTTCTTGCATGTGATCTATGAAAATGTGTTACATGTCAAACGCTAGTGTATTGGAACATGTCGAAACCTATCAGGGAGTTTTCCTACACTAATTCTGGTGCAGTTGTTCTAGAGAACTCTAGTCTAAAACTCATATACTTGGTGATTGGGGTCAATCAACATAGCCGTTACCACTAGGCAGAGGAAAAGTTGATGTTGAATCTAAATACATGGGATTCGATCATTCAATGGCAGAGGTCTATCCCATGTCACTCATGCAACCTGACACGAAGTGCTTGAATGCTTCTAAACAACTGCAAAAGAAATTGGATTCTCAGAAGGATCATAGCTTGTACCAATATGCCCCACCAGAAGTGAAATCAGGGAAATCTGCCCTCCACTCCAATTACATTTAATGCATCAAATATTAGATTGATACTCCCTCCATCCCATAATGAGTGGCTTGGTTGCCAATATTTCATGTTCCATAATGTGTCAATTCCGAAAACCAAAACATAATTTTCCTATAATAACTTTTATATAAAGAAAAGTGTGTGCCTCAATTTAAGTGTTGATTACTTTTAACAGGCAAATTTGGAAGGTTATGTTAAAAGTTATAATTTGTGAATTTGGCAACTGGCCATTCATTATGGTCTCGTTTTAGTAGGATGCCACTATTAGACAATAAAGGGATTTATGCATGTTTTGAAAGATACCGCCAATAATGGAGAAAGATATGCATTTGACCTCCAACAGTGGATTGTTCAATTACTATTGGTAGGGAAGGGAGGAAAGTTGCCACAGAGAGAGTAGATCAAAACATCCCACATCCCAGTCCCCAAAATGAGAATATTCATACATATTAATCATGCATAACTAACATAGCAATGAATATTCAGCAAATAAATTTTTATGATAAAACATAAAGTCCTATGCTGTCAATGTCATACCGAAACTTAGACTGTATCAAATTACTTCCACAAGCGACGAACTCCATAGGCTTTCCAGCCTCAAAACATATAGGATGAACATAGTGAAGCCTTGGGGCTTGCACCTCCACCTTAAGTTTCATCACAGAAGTTCCACCTGCACCCATTAAATGCTCAATCATGTTAAAAAAGATTGAAAACATATAAAAAAAACTCTAACATAGCAATACATAGAGAAACTGAAGAATACAGTTCTTGAAAAGAATCTTAGGATCAGTTGCAATAGACAAAGTCTTATTTTTAATATAAGATAACACAAATATCTAGAGAATTAAGATCTAGAATTATCTCAACTAAATTATTAAACCAAAATTGACCCAAGAATATATAGGAAATCTAAAGAGCTAAATTATTAAGGTGGCGTTTGGGCTAAATGAATTTCAAAGACCAAACAATATGAATCTTGAGGGCAAACAAGAGTATCTTATATTTAAAAATCTTATTTAATATAGTTACATGTATGAGTTTAAATGGGCTGATTATGTACTTCACTTGATAAATTATCTACCCTGACAGCAAGCAAAAAGCAACCCATAAATGATGGTGTCATTTAAAATACGTATAATGATATATGGTAAATGCCTTTTTTTTTTAATAAATAAATAAATGATATATAGTAAATGCTAAAATTTCAAAAATTCAAAAATAATAATCATTTTTATAAAATCAAATTAAAGATCATTTATATAGGATAATTGCATAGATATGGGTCAAACCCCCAAAAATAATTTTGGAAACTCATAAGCATCTCATTATATAATTAGGGCAAGACTTAGGTACAGTATTTAGATGTTATTCCTTAGGTTCTCTTAAGATTTTTTCATGTAGCATTTTTCTTATGGGATGGAAGTGTGTTTTTTTTTTGTTAAGTAGCCACATAGCAAAATCTTAAGGGAAAAACCTAAGGAACAGCACTTAAGATACTGCACAGAAGTTTTTGTCCATACAATTTATATATATAGATATATATAGGGTTAGGTTCAAGTTACACCCGATCTACCTTCATGCGTTATCACTCCACTCCATAACTATAATGATACAAATGTAGCAACAAATATGGGCACCAACTTACCTTTCATTACCCGGAAAATCATGTCATTCATAAAAACAAGTATAGTGCCTTTTCCAGATAGCATCCTTCCAGGGCACAAAGTCAAGTAGATATGATGCAGGATCTTCAAATAACTGTTGATGCATTAAAGAACATTAAGTTTAATCTTACAAAGTCTGCTGATAACTGGAAAGTCTAATGGAAAAGGAACAGAATAATACGAACAAGTAGATAAAATTAGTGACAGACTGACTACAACTGTCTTATTACTTAGTACTTGATAAGGATTGCCAACTGCACATTTTATGGTCACATAAAATCAATACTATAGACAGTTGCATGATATACAAATTTTTTTATCCAGGTACCCGATGAATTTAGTTTCACATGTGAAATGAAAAGAAAAATATTGCCCCACAATGTATGAAAAAGGAACCCGAAAAAGTTCTTTTGTGTTGCATGTGAATTTGTATATATGGATGAATACACCACACATCATATTGTACCATCAAATAACAATGAAAGAAACATTATAGAATTTTACATGACAAAATCAAGCCTTCTTTTACTGATCAAGCTGATTAGAACAATAGTAGCAGCACATTTAGTTTAAGAAGCAAACTAGACCATGAGTCATTCCCCAATGGCAATCAAGAAACTTAAGTAATGATGGAGCCTCAAATGTGAAGGTTTTTTTTTTTTTTTTTTGGGGGGGGGGGGGGGGGGGGAGAGGAGAGAGAAAGAGAGAGTGAATCGAAACTTTTTAAAACTGCACAACTGTGAAAGGATATGGACAAGGGTATCTGGTGTGTAATAAACAACAGTTAAGACAGTTTCCAAAGGCCTCACAATCACCATGTCCACACAAATCAATTTATCCAGGAACTACATGAGCACAAAACAATGAGTACATATATGCACATATGAAGCATACATCATTAACAGACATCTATCTAGTTAACAATGATATTTTCATCATGACCATGGTTTTAAAAAACCGAACCGGACATCAAC